>OMLJ01020402.1:0-20678 GCA_900302595.1 Gadiculus argenteus | reverse complement strand
ATATGGGAAATAATGTGTGTGTGTGTGTGTGTGTGTGTGTGTGTCTGTGTGGTATGTGTAGGCATGTGTGTGTGTGTGTGTGTGGGGGGGGGGGAATGTGTGTGTGTGTGTGGTATGTGTAGGCATTTGTGTGTGTGTGTGCCTGCATGCGTGCGTGTATGCGTGTGTGCGTGTGTGACTCACATAGTTCCTCCCGGTCCAGAGACTGTGCACCGCCTCCAAAAAGCCCTTTAAAGAAGCCTCTGTTAGGGGCCTCTGGTGTCTCCACGGGTGTGAAGAGCTCACCTAACATCTCCTGTAGAGTAGGCACACACACACACACACACACACACAGTGTTCTGAAAAACACTTTGATACACTCAAAAATTGGGCAGTCATGGATTTTCTATAAAAATCATAATCCAGACAATGTTAGGACTGGATGAATACCAGAAGCAGATCAACCCCTCTCTGACTCACTGGACTCGGCAGGAGTCGGTGAGTCATACGAGTGTGAAATCCGACTGACTGGTCATGAGGCAGACCCTTAAATCAAATTACAGTAATTCAAATGCAGTGATCTCAGATACATGTCCTTGATCAACAAGTACGGGGCGTCTTGTGATCTGTGAATGTGAGTGAGTCGTTTGAACGACGGAGAGAACGGCTGGCTAACATACCTACGGCCCTTTAGTTAACAGGAAATTATTCCATACCGGCAACGATGCTCTGCCCTCATTCTCCTCTGCAGTGTAACAAACTAGTGAACCACTGTGCAACACGGAGAAGGCCGGGCAACATTACTATATGTGATTCTGTTTAATCGAATGTGGCCGCGAGATTGGTGAAATCAAGCGATGTCAAGCTTTGTTGAAATATCTTTACATTTACATTTACATTTACATTTAGGGCAATTAGCAGACGCTTTTATCCAAAGGGACTTACAATAAGTACATTTGTCGTAGGAAGTGTCACAATACATCGCTATCGGTAAAATGAGGATGTTCATAGAACAAAGTGCAAGTGCTGGCAATCGTCAAACCAACCTATTCCCTTAGTACAGCAGTGATAGCCAACTACTGCAGGTGATACGCAAATTACTAAACAGTAGATTCATATACATTTGTTAAAAGTTAACAAAATTCACCAAAAATGTGTTAAAGGTAAGCAAAATGTCACATACAATAGGTGCATATGTTAATTACGTGGGATACAATGGTGGGTGGGGGGGGTTTGCTATGGAGAGTCCAGCAGGACCAGCAGGAATTGAACCCCTGTCGCTGGCGTACAAGTCTTAATAGTAATCCACTACACCACCGCTGCTACATCCCAGCAGTTGAAAACATGCAATACATTTTGTGTGTATTCAAAGTGAATTAAACTAAATTATAGAATAAGGCAGGTTGGACGTTGCGTTTGCCTTTTGAAATAATCATCCCTCTATTTGGATTAATGGCTAACAATTCTGCATTTGGCATAGTTATTTTATAGACAATATGCAGAATCTTTTCACTTATACAAATTTACACGATCTGCTATTTTTTGCCAGCACGCCTCCCTGGCCTTATGTGCAACTGTGTTGCCCCTAGCTGTTATATGATTTTTTAACTCCTCATATGAGTTCATTGAGGGAAATGGATCAGAGTGAAATAGTGAGTAAAATGACGTGATAAACTCCATTGAATGGTACTTCCAATGCGCATTGAACCTAAAGTGGAAAACCTGGCTGGACAAAAACGAATCCTAAGCGAGCGTCGTAGTACCGTTGAACTCTGATTGCGAGTTGCGTTTCAGTCGAGCCAGGTTTTCCCAAGAAAGCCTGGGTATGTTCAGCGAGGTTCGTGGTACACCCTACAGGTGTACAAGTTGACGTACCTCTGTTCCATCACTCTTCTGGACGAGAAAGACCTCACTCCAGAGCTGAATGCCGGTTGTCTCTGGTTCTGAACCCCCCCTCCAAGAGAATCCAGTCAGAGGCTCTTCATCCTCTCCAAGCCAGTTTTCATCCGACTGAGAAAGAAACATTTTTTATACATTTACCTTTATTCATATTCATCAATGTATTTATCCAGGGAGACTTCCACAAACAAATCCAAAAAATATATATTATCCTATACAAGGTACCTCAAAATAATATATTTTTTATACTGGTTGACTGTGGTGACCTCACTAAAGAAAACAATCATGTATATTTAAAGGTTAGGCAGGGAATTCATTTTAGAGGCGTTTTTTGTTTAAATTCTCTTTAGAGTTAATCTGCCATCAGTAAATCAAATGCTCTGACAAAACAAAACAAAAATCTGTGGCCGTCACAGACCTGTGATAACCCCTTCTGATCATTTAATTCGGCCAAGTGTAATAATTGGATGGTCTACCCGTCAGTCTATCTACGGCTACCTGCATGCACCCATTGCTCATTGACAGAGTCTCTCACAAAGCTAGGCAGTCCTATTGCGTAAGCTGAGCGACATGGTAATGTGAGTGGAGTGTGAGTTTAGAGGAGTGGCTTTGGAGGGTGTGGAGGAAGGGTGGAGTTTTTCAGTTGGATGCTTTCAAAAATCAACCTTACTCTGGCTGGTCTCTCCAAATGTTTGGAGAGGCCAGACATGTACCTATTCAAAATATGATAATAAATACATTAAAATACAGATTTATAGGACCTTTGTAATTCTTCAGTGGTATAATAGCAGAACAGGATAAGCAAGACAAGTATATTTTCAATATTTGCAGTGGGACCACAAAGAAACGTACCGTCCTATACATGTAGCGCAGCATGAAGTCCAGCAGGAAACTCTTCCCCTTCCGGAAGGCGCCGGCGACCGACAGAACCACAACATGTTTGTCTCTGATCTCCGGGGTGAGAAGGATTTGTCCCAAAGCCTCAGTGTCCAACGCAAAGGAGTGGTCCTCCTTGCACACAGTTACGATTTGAACTGGACCAGGGACCATGGTTAGCAGTGCAGCTCTCTGGGGACGTCAAACATGAAATGTCTGTGAATGACACTCACATGCTCACACACCCACCCTGGGGAGCGAACACTAACCGCAGAGGAATCCCATGATAAAAAATAATTTTAAATGAGACAATGTTTGGTTCTGTATAACAACTACAGGGTGGTTGAATGGCTGTTACTGTATTCCCCTTGGGCTATTGGCTAGAACATATTTGAACCCACAAACAGGCGTCCTTTGAGGGTTCAATACATTTCATTGTGGCTCTGTAAAACGTTCCTAAAAGGGGAGATGTTTGCATGACAAATCATCCATATCTTATTAGCAACACCAAGTGGTTTCCTTTACTATTATTCTCTTCTTTCTTCATAATTTAGATTTGCTTATTCTGATTCTTACTCTTACGGACAGTGCTATTGTTTTTAGCAGATGGTCGTTAGACTTTAGGTGGGGTACATAGGTACTAGACATGCCATTCATTACATAGCGATGAAAAGTCTTTACAGAAACCTGAAAGTGATACCTGAATCAATTCATGCACTGAGGATATCCTAGTGTATTGGATTAGTAATGACTACTGCTTTTAAACATGTCCTAAACTGTCTAAAGCCATCTTCCGCGCGTAAGAAACGGGTTTCTTTACACATGTTAATGTATTTGACCGATATCCGTTCAACTTTTGCTAAAAGTACAAAGAGAAATGTGAACGATGTGAAATATGTGTCTGGGAGGTTCGCCTGAAGCTCTCAAAACAAACCTAGTCAGACTGGCTTTCAGATGCCGATCTTGAAACACCCGGACATAAAATGTTTTTTAACTCGTCTTTCTAAGCAAAAAACATTTTCTTAATCTGCAACAACATATTTTCTACGTCAGGCGGTCGGAGACATAATCCACAACAGCTAGCTGCTGATTGGAGCTAATCCGTTAGCCAGTTAGCTGGTGAAGCGAATGCGTGGCAATATTAAAACGTACAAATATTACCAGACTTAATCCTTCTAAAGGTTGAACCTATTACCAATATTTACCTTCGGTTTCTTGAAACGGAGTATGTCAATACAAAAGCATATGAGGCAGACAAACGTCCAAAAAATTATTTTGAGCGCAACATAAACACAATAACGCTGCGAAAACTTTATCCCCAGTACGAAACTTTCCAGTTTCCGTACTACTCTGTCCCGATGCAGTGTGGGTAATGTAGTTTTGTTAATACAAACAGTGACTTGATGTCTGTTTAAAGGTCCAGTGTGTAGTATTGAGTTTCATCTATCGGAACGGACTTGGCATAAATAGAATAGAACACTCATAGGCCTAAGTATGTTTTAATTAGTATATCAGCCAAATTAAAATAAGAATCATTGTTTTTAGTTACCTTAGTTTGAAACTTTTTATATTTACGTGGGAAGTGTGTCCTCTTCCACCTGAGGCTGCCATGTTGCCCCATCATGGTTCTGCAGAAGCCATGGTGGACAAACAGGTCCGCACCCTCACTACGGGGCTGAGGCGTGCTGGGTCCGAGGCGTACCCGCCGGTGGAAAAGGGGCATAAGAAAACACCATGTTGTTGGATGGAGAGGGGTGTTTTATTCCCATGGCGTCAACCCATTTGTGATTATTTTAAGTACCGTTGTTGTGTTGAGTGATGTTGTATATGAAATGTGACACACAAGACAGAAACAAGTGTGAATGGTAAAGATTGATAATTGCGTCATCAATGTGATAATTCACAAGGCAAGAAGGTATATATATATTTATTCTTTTTTATCAAAAACTGTAAAAGTAAAGATCCAAAAGATGCTGATGCTGTATTGATAGTTACATAACATATACATTACATAACATATAAAGTTGTATCACTCTGCTTTATCAATGTACTTTTGTTATTATCCAGAAATGTTATATGACCATTTCGATGGAATGTATTGATGTCTTCAGAAGTGCTCTGAGACAATTTCGATGGTGAGACTGCACTTTAAACAAATTGATTGATTGATGTTTACATAATAATAAAAGAAACAACGATAATAATACTAATGGTCCCATCTGAAAATTATTCACATTTTATTGTTACATTTCAACCAGCAGAACTGATAAGATGAACCGTAGTTTACCTGTGAACATCCACAAAGGTGATGAGGCTTAGTTGTTAACTTTGGAGACAACTTAAGATTTCAGAAAGAAAATCTGATGAACCCTGTATTTGGGAGTGGCTATAAATGGCAGTGAAATGTCGTTACATTTCAAAACATATGTCAACTAAAAATGAATGATTTAAAGTTACTTTACTATTTACTTTTTATTTCAACATCGCATATTTGTTAAAACATTGAAGTAGAAAGATCAACACTTATTGGTTTGAACTTGAAGACCCATATTTAAACCTGCTCTTCTGGCCTTAAATATTAAATTTTCTGTGATCAGGGACTCATCCAGCTGGAGGATCTCCACTGACTCCAAGTCTAGCTCCACTCCCCCTGGCAGCACCAGATACTGATACTGGTGGCAGCCAGTAGTGCCACCACTACCCACTGTGACTGTCCGACAGGGGGGTCTTTTTCCATCTCCTCGCCAGCCTCCTCCTCCTCGACAGACTCCATAGTGACCAGCTCCTCGTGGTCAGGGGTCAACGCGCCTAAAGAGTACTCGAAGAGAGTCGGGTTGTCGGAGGTCAGAATTTGGGATGGAGGTGTGGACAATGAGAAGGGAGTGGGAAAGAGAATCTGCACAAGAAAAGCCAAATTTGAATTGAAACGGTTTGACAAGTGCATGCTTCTGTATATCAGTTAAGGCACAAGTCTTACCAGGTAGGCCTACCACACACAGAGTTTCTCCATCCTTCAGAAGGTGTCCCGTTGACGATAGACTCTTCAATAGCCATGAAGATGAGACTGCCAAACGAATAGGGGCCTTGTTCTGGTTGTTTGGACAGCAGGTTGATCTTGGGCAGAGGCTGAACGGGTAGCAGGTTTCTGCCCCTTTGATGACATTCAACCAGGTCAAGTCGTCCTGGTTGAATGTCGTTACAGAGCTACGGCAGTGTGCTTTATGTTCATCTAAGTAGTTGGAGGATGAATTAGAGCAAGGGAAAGATTGGATGGATTCTAAGGTAGTGGGAGTTAGAGAAGTGGAGGATGGGGGAAAGGAAAGGGGGGAGAGAGGGAGTAGAACATTGGAAGAGGTCTGCGAGGAATAGAAAGGTTGTGAGCCAGCAAGAGTGGTTGTGTGAGATGGTATTGTATAAGAACTAGCCTCCATCATGCTCCTGGTGCTAAATGCACGCTCATTCAGTTGTAATCCTGTGAGAATATGAGAAAAATTCAATATTTATTGTGATAGTACAGATTGAGCCCCTGGTTTATAGTAGGCCTATACCCTGTTATCACCCACCCCCCATCATGTCATTATTTCACATCAAAAATACAAATTAACATATGCATGCTTTAAAGATAAAATGAAGACTCCATGTCCCTGAAATTACATTATATGTTCAAAGCCTGCATTTGCAAATAAGCAGCTGGCCAGCACCCTCAAGTAGAAAATGTTTCCAGAACAGGTTGATTTGATGCACAGGAAAATATATTTTAAAATCGTTAACTTTAAAGGTAATATATGATATTTAAAGGTCATAGCAGCCACATTCCGTGTATTTTCGCCGACTTCGGTGCCGTCCTGTGTATCCATGGAGACCAAAAGGAAGCTTTGCAGGTTATGCTTCCATGAGGCACGTCCATGTAGATATCTTGAGTTTAGTATGCTTTAATTTAGCCTCTTTCTTTACTTCTGACATCTCGGTGGTCTAATATAAAAGACGTGCACAGTCACAAAAGGTGCAATATTTTAGGTGATAAAACATTTATAAAGAAGGCCTTTTTCTTTTATATATAAACAAAAGCTTGAACACGGTTAAAGTAAATACTTAAAAAGGTAAATAAGTCGGGGGTTTTTTCTAGAAAACAATAAAACAAACTGATCATGCCGTTTTGATAAATAAAAATAATTCAAGACAATATCAACAACTGATGGTTCTGATTATGAAAATGTGATGAGAAAAAGATACTCAGATAATGTGTGTATATTGTTTGTGAGTACCAGGAACCACTGTTTGAATACAATTGTATAAATATTTTATATTCATAAAGGAGAAGATGGAATCAAAAAATATCTTTGAAAATCACAATGAAAGTCTTTTCCACTTAAATGCTGTCGATCAAAAATTACGCATTTTCCAAAGCACACATTGTAAAAAACAAGCTTTTAGTTGGCAATATCATTTACTGTGCTGGTAAATTATCGAAAATGCCATCAACACTTCAAACAAGCTCACAAGAAGCTCAACATTTATGTTTTATAAGTTGACAGGAGCGCATAACTGGCAGCTGTATTCAACAGTGGATATATTGATATCACGTCTTGATGGCCTAACAGGGGTCTTTTTAGATCCAGCACGATTAGCCTTTGGTGTGATCTGCCCCTTATTGTCACCTGACTAAGTGTGAGGTTAGCCAATAGATGATGAATGGCTGAAAGGCAGCGGTCGCCACGGTGATATAGAGGCGGAGACGAGGTTTTGCACTGGCTCCCGCACCCATTGAATCAGAAGACAGAGAGGAGAGAATCTTCATTTTCAACGAGCGAGCCTGAGGAGAGGAACATCGTTTTGCTTCAGTTAACAGATATTCTCTGAATTGTACATAACAAAGAAAACAGACAGTTTCAGTGCCACAATGGGACAGCAGCAGCTCACGTCTCTTCAGGTAATATGTATGATATAGACCATTCAGTGAGAGTCTAACCAAAGGATTAAGGTTATTCAACCCTATTAAATAAATGACAATTACACTTTTCTGTTGAAGTCACTCATAATACATTTGACCACTAACATGTTAAATAGTGTTATGTTTAATCTATAATGAAGAGTTGGGTTGTTGTGAAATATTTTGTTTAGACCTCTCCTCAACAGTCTGTCAGTGGCAAAGATGAACCCTTAGGTTTACAATGACCTTCCTCTGGCTGAAGCAAGTGTGTATTGTTGCTGATAAAATCATTACAAAATGTACTAAAACCTTAGATAATAACTGGTTGAAATACTTACTATAAAGAACATGATGGCACAAGAGGACCAGGCCAGAGCCACAAAATAGCCATCGCTGCCAAAAAGTAAGCCACTCAACACGGTGAGAATCATCCTAGAATCCACAGGGAGAAACAAATATTGCCATTATATACATTTTCTTTTGTAACCTATGTTATTGATACTGTCGGATACATAACATAAGCATACCTACAAATAATAAAATGGATGATTGTAAATAGGAGGTAATCAATGTACTGCATTAAGTAATAAGATAATCGTAGTAATAATTGTAGTCGAGGCAATCCCTAGTTTCTCAGAAACTGGATTATGTTGTTAATGTCGTAAATGTTAGCCGACCCATTACGTCATCAACACCACGCCAACGTAAAGCCACTCACTCCCATCCGAGGGAGTAGCAGGGTGGAGTTGAACTCTACCCTCGCATATCAATCCTTTAAACACTATAACGTGTTTGCTTAAAAGGAGATTTATAAAAAGGGAGTGATTTTGACTTAACTATCCTGTGCCACGCCACCCCCAGCTAAACCTCTTTATAACAGTTGTGTCCTTCACTGTGAGTGTGAGTGTGTGTGTGTGTGTGTGTGTGTGTGTGCGTGTGCGTGTTCCTTACGCAACGTATTTGTATCCGCTGTAAGCAAGGAGGTCAAATGTGGAGAGGTCTGTGTGCACGGTGAGCAGGTAAAGACTGAGCAACATCACTAGCACCTCGATGATGATCCAGACCAGAGCCGTACTGGCACACAGTCCAAGCACCTCTGGACTGAACCTTAAACAGAAAACAAAGATCCAGGAGCAGCTTTAGAAATTAAAATATCAGGCAACTAGCCTACCCATTTGGTGTCAGTAAATAAAAAAGTAAAAAAAATTACCTTTGTTGAATGCCAAGGGCCATTCCAGCGAGCAGGATGTACGTAATGAACGCCATTGCTAGAAAGATAAACACGACAGTCAACAAATAGAACTAGTTGGCTTAGCCCCAAGTATGGAAAAATGGAAACGTAATTACTCGGTATGTAAAGATCAGGTGCGTTCACGTCATGTCTTGGCGTCATAGGAGTATCCCGATGGTAACGAACTTCCCAGTCCTAGAAACCAAACATAAACACAGATTACACATAGTTACGACACTAAAAACAGGTCATTGCAAGCACATTGTTTAGATGTGTTTGGTGGATTTGGGATAGCACATCGGAAGGTCAATTGGCCAAAGTTGGTCAAAGGTCAAACACCAAACAGTAATGTACAATCATTACAGTGTAATTATTAACCATTACTGTGAACATAAATATGTAAACTTAAATATCAAAAAAAGTATGAAATGTTTTACTAAGGTCTGGGAGGGACCAAAACAGTATGACTGCAGACAGTGCAGTACAGTCAGTGACAAACTTGTAGTTCACACTATTATGTGAAAGTGTATTGTGTACATTGTAAGGGAATAGTGGGGCTGGCTTGTTGACATAATTAACAATCTAAATGAATGAGTGTGGGAAATGGTTAAGCTTAGCCTCATGTGATGTCAGCCATGGTGTTAAATGTGTAAATAAAAGGGTAAGTGGCATGCTGTAGAGTTGATAATGTGCTGGTTATCTTTTTGAATGTAGGTTTGAACATAAAACAAATGTCCATGTCTGTTATTAGATATGTTGTACCGCCTCTTGCAGTGGACTAGACAATCTCGCCTGGAGAGGCACTAGTCCAGATTACCTGATGTGTGTATGGGAACATTAGGAGCATAAGTTTCTTCACGACGTATCTGGTGTCCACAGCAAAGAAATACTTCAGTTTGTTCATGGACATGAATCTGCTGATCTGAAAAGCAGAATTCAAAGATTAACTTATTTAAAAATGGCAAGTGCAGGCCTGTTGGTTAGGACCATGCCCTGAGTGAATAATACGTTATCGCTAACATGGAGAGATGCAGGGGTGCAGTGGCCGATGCTCAGCTTGTTGGAAAGTGTATATACAGTAGGTATTCTGGCTTTATATAAATCCCTTAAAGTTCTAGTGAAACCCAAATAATATTGATTTTGTCTTAGTACGTCTATGAACTTGAACATGGTGAAATCCCATGTTTTTGCAAGTCTCCACTAATCAGTTTGTTATTGTCCCATTCTTGACACAGAGAGTGTGCTAATGTTCTGATGGGTGGACGACGTGTGGAGCAATGTCCAGGAAGCAAACTTTTTTGGGGCTGAATCCAAGAGGGTAACGTTTCCCGGACCCATACATACAGACAAATATATATATATACATATATATACACTTACAAAATCGCTTATTCGACCGCGCACAAAAATGTATCAAAAAGTTTCTGGGAGTCGTAAACTCGTAACCATGGGGATTTTTTCATTTTAAATAGACTTTGAGCTGAATAGAATTTGAATTTGAGCTGAAACAGGGGAGTCACTTACAACCTATATTTTGCTCACTGACTCAATATTGTCCTTGGCCCCAGTGTTGCCCCAGTGACACTTCGTCTTTGTGGGGATATTTGTTAAACAAAAATGTGTGTGCACTCCAGAGATGATAAAACGCATGCTTTGCCTATAATTATGATTTATTGAAAAGAGGAAGATGTAGTGTAGTCTATGTAGCACTAACCAAAATCAAAAATGTAGAACTATTCTAGTTCTACATGGATTTTGTAGAACTATTCTAGTTCTACATGGAGCATCAGGCAACAATGTCTGTCTTAGGTCAGAATATAACTTATTTCTCTAGGCTTCTTAGTAGTACAGATTGCCAGAAAAAGGGGGGGGAGGGGTTGGATGCAGGTAAGAACATGGGTCTGAGCAGAATAAATATTCCATCACTTCATCAATGCTACTGATGTTATTCATGTCTCTTCTAAAGTTTAAGGAGTTTAAATAAAAACGTTGTTTCGGGCCAAGACCAAATGAAAAACAGGATATGCAGTCCAAATCACTACAGTAATAGATGGGCTTGAACTCTAACTCATGGGAAGAAAAACTTCCCAGCTATGCAATAAAGATGAAATGATGCCTGTAAGCAACTATTTCACACCAAGTAATTTGGCAGACCATTTTATCCAAGTGATTTACAAGTGAGTAACGAGTTCTAAGTAACTATAGATTTCCGGCTTTGTTAGTTCAGTTTGGCTCTACTCTAAAAATGGCACCCATCCACAGAGGTCATTTGTATGATAAAACAGAATTTGTGTTTACCTCTTTGTTTACCATATCCTTTCCCTGATTGGCCAGTGTTGAACCATACATCATGGCGGCATTGGCCATCGGGTCTGCAAACAGATTGTTTCCTGCAGGGTCTACTTGAGGACCACCTACGGGTGCTGCCATGGTGTACCCCGGGGTGTAGTATCCCTGACTGTTCATGGCTGGCTGTGAGGAGCTGGTGTCATCAAACAGCATCGGGTCGGCTGATGGTGGCGGTGCACGGGCTCTTGTCTTTGCTGGGAAAAAAAAAATGAAACAAAATAAGAGCTCAATAAAAAGTTAATTAGAATGACAATAAAGATGCCAGCAGTTTAATAATGTATTGTAATGCTAGAAATACATTAAAAAAAACGAGAACAAGAGATTCGCAATAGGGTCCCCCATTCAAATAATTAATATGGACTCACTATATTCACTCACTTTGGTTAAAAGCATTCACAAAATGACATGCATCTTAATGTTTAAACTTCAAACCAACTACCGCTCTCATATTTCACAACCTAGGGCATCGTCAGAACATGAACCCCACAGACAGTAACCATATGCACATAACGCAAACACAATACTACCTCACAGAGCCTACTTTAGAATCTTACGAATAGATTAAACCAACGCTCAAAAAACGTATTTACAACTGAATATCGTTCTTACTTGGTCGGTACCCATGATGTGGCAGGTCCATGGTGCACTGACGTTGACGTAAGCTGAACTAAAACAAAAACAGCACTTTAGCTTACATTACAGTCGTATTAATTCATACATTTGCAACTCGTTGTCTCAGCTACGTTATTTAATACACACTCATACATACATAGAACACACTAAGCTGGCTAGCGGATCATCGTTATCGTTAGCAACATGCTAATGTTATTGCTAGTCTTGAGTGTATAGCTTCGTTTGAACTAAACCAGTAAGAGCCAGCGGTGCCCGCTGGTAGGAACAGGCACATTGGAGTCCGCATTCAGTAAAAGCCTGACAACAAACGTTTACGTTTACATTAATATGCAACGGCGTGGTTAGTAGTACTTCTACCTACCCAGCTAACGGCAATGGCCAACTACGTGGATGTGCGACAAGTCGGGCCTCTCCCACTCCAGCACCGCAGTGGGCTGACTGCTGTGTGCCTGCGTGGCAGGACGCAGGGCGCTCGGGCTTTCCAGGCGCTTCCCTTCATGTGAGCGTACTTCCGTGTTGTTTTGATGGTGTCTGGTGAAATGCAAAACAGACACAAGACGTGCAGTGCATTGGCTTTTTTCAAATTGCAGCACGTAGATTACCCATGGAGGAGATAACCACAGGGAACAATGTATCTAAAATACCAACCTCTACAACGATTTTACAATTTTTGGACGATTTAACCCCACATTCTCCACGTTACTAGTAATAACACGTACTGACTGATTTACATTCTAATCAGAAATATTGTGAATAATAATTATTCAGTGCGTGTAATGTTAAAGATCAAATTCCAATTCTCAAGTTCTCAATATTAATTAAAAAAAACAATAGTATGAATAGACCTTTACTGTTGACCTGTAAGGCTAGCAGTATAGCCTAACTTTTTAAATACAATAATTCACCAACAATTCTACACATACATAACAATACAAAATCAATCGAATGCGCAAAGAGACCACAGAAGATATACATTGTGTGATCTCGATATTATATACTATTACTCATATAGGCCTACTCATATTTTAGGCCTATGATATTTATTACACTCAAACACAAACAATTGGAAAGTATATAGGCCATCCTCATCATTGGATCTCTAATGCCACCTCATACTTGTAATCCAAGGAGCAGTTTCAGTAGTAATATGAGAGACAGGACCAATATGCAGACCCAGGGAGGAGTCTCATCCATGCCGGGAACTCTGTCCTCAGAGTAACAAGGCCAGCAGCTGCCGGTCGTGACACACTGAGTTCATGGCACATGACATATGGTAGCCCACAATTTCCCTTTTTACAATGTCCGTATCCTACAGAGTAGTCCGCGGTAACCCAAGTGAGTGGAGGTGTAGAGGAGGGCCAAGAAATAGTTCAACGAAAATGTGCCAATCCAGTGAGTCATCTCCGCAGTAGGTTACTATCAAAAGGAAAGTGATTGCCAAACCACATAGCACAACAGGACGTAATTAGTTGTGCTTTGTGGTTGGTTACTTTTTTTCAGAATAGGCTTCATCATTACGCATACGCTCTTAGCTCAATGTAGATCTGCAACATGTTTTATTTTATTCGGCAAACCTGTTAAGACTATAATTTTTGTCTGGTTTCGTTTCACTTTTCACTATTTTGTGTGAGAAAAAATATATAAACAGAACCACAATCATCGTCGTCTTATATCATGGATAATTCATGTCTAGTCTTGCCAGGCTGTCAATATTTGAGAGCATAATAACACTTAATATAAATAAAAATCATCAGGGAGTAAGTAATGGTATCTGTCAAAGGAAATCCACGGTGCTCTCGGGGAAGTCCAAATATGGTCTTATACGTCATCGCAGGGCGTAGCGTAGTTAGACGACAGTATTTCCCGTAATTCAAAGGGGGCGTGAACAATCCATACTATTGCTTTTACGAGTTTAAATTCCACATCCATTACCGATTCTTCAGCATAAACTATCCGAACCAAACGCACCGGACGTTTTAATATATTCATTCGAGAATTTTGCGGTTATTTGGAGGACCTCTTGGAAAATATTAATCGTTCCCCCCTGGAAGTATTGCTGGTTTGGACTCTACCGAGGACCCGGGTTTACCCCTGTTTTGAATTAGGAAAGTTGAATTAGATCAAAAGTCAGATCAAGGATCCTCCTGTACCGACAACAAGGACATAACACTCATCCGAGAGACAAATTAAAACACTAAGATGTATCGAAACTTTGGAAACCAAGGCAGAGGTAACTCGTCTTTCGCCAATAGTGACACCGGGTCGCCACACACTGGCTCAAGTTCTGTATCTCTGGGAGCTGCTAGCACCTCAACCACACAACAGGAGCAGGTACGTTTTCACTCTTGTCTATTATGATCAAAACAGCAGTCCAATAAGACATTATATCATGTACTGTACGATGTTAACATTACCCAATGTATATAATGTGTATATAACACATTGAGTTAACAAAACGTGTTAACGTGTATAGGCTTTAGATTAATTCAAAAGTCTATAAATATAGGTCACACATTTCAAGTAAACCTTTACACTATATAATAATGAACAATAATATTTGTAAATGACTGGGTTTGCAGCCTAATTTAACTACTTTGTTATTTGCTGGCAGAAATTCACCATGGCGGGAAGCAGCCAATTTGTACCCAGTCTCAACGCTATCACCACCAACCAAGACCTCCAGTGGTTGGTCCAGCCATCCTTTGGGTCTCCGCCAGGCACCTCGCAGTCTCCAAGACCCTCTTACCAAGCTCACTCAGGGATACGACCAATGGGTCATAGACCTTCCCAAACAAACTTTTACAGACCAGGGGTCATCCGAGCTGCTTCCCACTCTACAGGGTCCACCAGGCGCAGAAATGATGAACACGTAAGACCTTTGTAATAGCTTTTTAACAACAGTTAGTGAAACCTTTGAGTTGTTTGAAGGAAAAAACTGTTCCAAGGCATTGTGGAAGTGACATGAGTTAAAGAGTATTGGTTCTGCAATATATAACTCTTATAAGTTATAACTATATAACATGTGTCTGGTCAAATATATAGGAAAATACCCAATTGTTATAGGGCGTGTTTTTCCAAAATGGAAATCTGAATGAGTCTTTAAGAGTTGAGGAAATGGCCAAATCCTGGATCTGTCATTCATGTGCAATATCTCATTGTAGTCTCAGACAGGGGCACTACTAATCTCCTAAGAACGCCATAGAAAGGAAACCAGGAGTCCAAGGTTAATTTATCACAAATAGTTTGGAAATAGAGGAACTACAGTCTCAGTTAGAGGACACACATTTATGTTCTTTCAAAGTTCTTGATAAGTATCAAGTAAATACTAATAGTGCCAGTTTTCCTGCTACTTTATCATCATCATGAAGTCAGTATGGAGTAATTGAGAAGATAACCTCCTGGCAATGTTAAATAAGTTGCTGAATATGTGTGTGCATGTATAAGCATGTTTAGTTCAAATGAAACAAGTGTGGGAAGGACTTAGAGTTCCCTATCTGGTTGATTTGCATTTCCTTTATACCCACATTACACATATGGCGTCATTACTTGAAGCTGTCATTGTGGAACTTGCTTAATTCTTGGAGTTGTAATTCCATGGCACAGGAAGTAGGCTATCATGTGACTCATCAGGGTTAGGCGCATTTTGGTGTGACTCACACCTGAGTCATTGCTGGGGTCTGAGTATGAGTCATATATCTTCATAGGCGGGAAATAGTTGATGAACGGCACAATTACAATTGAGCAATGGGCAGCAGGAATGTGCCCTAGGGTCAAGGCACAAAAGCTGTTTCCTTTATCCTTCTTTTTTTTCAATACTGCGATGATGACTTGCAGACACAAGGTGGTAGTATTTCAATTGTATAATTTGCCCTATCTGATTCATGTATCGTGTCAAGTATTTTCATGTCAATGCTTTGAAATAAGTAGTAGCTTTTGGAGCCTAGACATCATATTGACCTCACCGACATGGGGCTGTGTCATCTCCCTCAAGCCTGCCTTTTGAATTTCAATAACTATATTTAGCCCAGAAAATTGTTATACATCAGTTTTGTTTGCAATTTTTTTGCTTTTGCTAATGTTATTGTAATTATTGTCATGACAGTTATCACCAGAAGAGATGGAGAGGCGCACGATCCGGAGAGAACGGAACAAACTGGCTGCTGCAAAGTGTCGTAACCGCCGCCGGGAGTTGACTGACACACTACAAAACGTGAGCAATTAATGTCACAAAGGATGATTTTGTGTATTGAAGTCCCAGACTTTTTAGTTGTATTTCAGAATTGGGATATTACTGAAGTAAATGTTATCTTAATTTCCCATCCAGGAGACTGATGAGTTGGAAGGGGAGAAGTCCCGTCTTCAGAAGGAAATCGCTGAACTACAGAAGAAGAAGGAAAAGCTAGAGCTGGTCCTGGAAGCCCACCGTCCCATCTGTAAGATCGAAGACTCAAGCTCCGACTCAGATTCCCACCCACCTCTGTCAATGTTGCGTGGAATCAAAATGGAACCAGATTCAGAGCAGCCCGGGCCTTCTTCAAAACCTCAGTCCGCAAAGAAGCTGGCCAAGCCCAAACCAAAGATAACTATCCCACCCAAGCCCGTGACCACACTGGCTTCTGTGATCAGTGCTCCCGAATCTGAATCCCTCCACACTCCCATCCTCATGTCCACTCCATCTTTCACTCCTTTCACAGCCAATTTAGTCTTCACCTATCCCTCCGCCCCTCTAGACACCATTGCCTCCATTACATCCCATGCCACTTCCTCCTCTTCCTCCCACCATGGTAATGCCCAACAATCTCTCAATCTTGCCGCCCAACACTGTGGCATAGCTCATCGTCGTAGCAGCAGCAGCGGTGACCAATCCGATCACTCCCTACATTCCCCGACCATCCTCTCTCTTTGATTGACAACTCTGGTCTCATGGCTGAGAAAACATTTGTTTACAGTATCACCTGGAGAATAGACTACAACAGCAGTAACACATAAGAAATGTATCTAAATGATTACTTTGATGTCAATTATGTTGCTTATTTAGATACTCCAAACCTACATAAAAAAATTTTTTTTACCGTTTGGGCATTACCTAGATATACTATGCATATTACTGGGATAATTGGGTTATAGTTACATTTGTTTTGAGTATACCCATAGAGCATGTTTAAAAATGTACTGAAATTTATTTAAAGAGATTTATTTTTAAAGAAGCATTAATATTTTAATTAACATTTTCCTGTACTGTATTTCTTACATTAAGGAAGTGTTAGCTATTTATACAACCTATTTTTTTTTTATAATATGATAACATTTAAAATAATTAAAAAGTAATGATTGACTACTTAGGCTGGACCTAGCAGTTCAAACGCAGTTTTAAAATTCCAATAATATATTTATTTTGGAGAGCATAATATATTTTTTGATATAACTGTGTTATTCAGACTAATTGAACGGTTTTGGTGTGAAATGCCTTATTCTTGACCTTTTTCAAAGCTGCTATCTTTAAAAGTTGGTGAAAGGGTTCGAGAATTGATAGTGTGCAATTCCAAGGGTCCTAATGCTCATTGTGTAAACTCAAAGTAGCGGATGAGTGACACTTTGTTCAATTTTGGGCAAAAGCACCAATACCTATGCAAACTTCTTTGCTGTCCAACAAATAAAAACAAGCATCATGCAAGTGTGTCTCTCTGGTTAAGTGGTTGGGACGTATCGATAAGTCCAATTGAATAAAACTTTTCTTGAAAATGAAGCATGTTTCTTCAAAGAAAACTGTTTTTCTTCAAAAAACACAGAAGTAAAGATCAGAACACAATCAAGAGTCACACCCATTGTTTTTAAAGCTCTTCAATTCACTAAGAGCATAACCCAGCAATAACAGCCAACAATAAAGCAAACCTCTTTCAATCCATGTGCATTGTCTATAATAGAAAGGTAAGGTGTGTAGGGATAAACTGCAAGATAATACTGATAAGGAAAAGCATGGTAATAGAGTATCTCTAATGTCACAGAGTTAACACAAAACTTTGATTCATATTAACCCTAACTATTGCAAACTTAAAGACATGTGTTTGATTCCAATGTGAGGTCTACTAATTGAAATAACAACAATGTAACTACAGAATAAAGTACAGGTGACTTAAAACAACTTTCCTGTCTATTTATGTGTATAAATAACTGTAAAATTGTAGACTTTCCAGTTTGATATAAAGTTTCCAGTTTTCATACAAAAGTGTTAAACGTTAAGCATTAGCACTTCATGTTTCTAAGAGAGGTCCAGTGTTATCACTGATGCAAATCCAAGACCTAAACTGTCATGAAGACTTTTTTTCCAAGCTTCACATTATGAACAACCTTCAAGTAAACTCAAAGGGCCTGAAAAACCAGGGTCGCCTATTGGCCCTTATTAACTGTGATAATCCCCATGCATGGCACTCCGATCCTTTCCTGAGGAATAGAATGCATAAACGGTCACACATAGCTATAGGCGTGTAACAAAAAGAAAACATATTCAAAAGTGGTATTTTTGACACAATGTATCTATCTCAGTGCCTGTGGACTTCAGTAGACTTTATGGCTCAAATCGGATTTGATTGCATCTTTAGATATCCATCATATCTTTGTCCAGTGCAATAATAAACGGCCAACACCAGTGTAGGCTAGTCCAGTGCATGAAGTAACATCATATGCAAACCTTTTTTTGTGTGGCAATTTCTTAAATAATAATCTAAAACTGAATAGCGAAACTTCCCCACTACTGACATAATAAGTAATGCTAAATTAATGAATCAAGTCAAGTAATTTCAAAGGAATCCAGCAAAACAAAATTACAAAGAAAAATCTGAGAATCATTGTCAGGTGAAGGAACTAATGCAATTACTATTTTTTCTTCTTTTTTAAAATCTGATTCTTATTGAATTCACTGACAAAGCCTCCCGTGCAGTGTATTGTCTTCAACGGGAGAAACCCTCTCAACCAAATGATGTCCTCCTGTCATCAGGTGAGCACACCAGGTGAAGTTGGTCTGGACTCCCAACGCTGCCTGTGCTTGAGCTCCCGTCCCCCAGGTCCCGGGCCACCATGCAGGGGAGGTTGAGCTCAGTCGACCCACCGGGGCTCGAGTCACTTCGACTGACACATTCCTCCTCCAGGACCAAACACAGCTCCTTAAGATCCAAATTCTCCTTGACCAGTCCGTCCTGCATTCGCTCCAGGTCTGCAAGTTTCTTCAAGTATCCGCCAAGGTCTTCCCGCATCACTTTGGCCGCATGGTGCCCGAACAGCTGCCATTCTCTCGCCAGCTTTTTAACTTTAAGGCGATCGTCGTCAAGAAAACAGCAAAGGTCTCGCAACTCTGTGTTTTCTTCTTGTAGACGCTGATTGATGACTTTCAGCTCCCTGATTTCCAGGAGGTGTCCCTGCAGCTGTTTATTTACTTCTTTGATCAGACGACCACGCTGAATGAGAGCAGACATCTTCTCGGACTCCTCTTTACGCAGTCGGCTCAGTAGTTCTTCCTTGGAGCAAGCCATTAACTCGTCGTCGGACATCTTTGATAATTCTCTGTTAAAGACCTCGCTGTCGCTACCCATCTTTGTTTATCCAACTAGGCCGACAATACCTGAGATATGGATGCAGTTTGCTAACTGCAAACAATATAGCCCCTATCGATGTTTACAAATATTCCGGACAGTCAAATTTGGACATTAAATCGTCAGAATTGCCTGTTTGGAAATTGCAGTCCATGTATGAAAATGTGAATCTGGTATAATAAAAAACGGCGTAGATAGGCACGACAGACGCTTCTGTTTTTGGTTAGTGTATTCCTCCAGAACTAGGTTAGGCACCTAGTGGCTTTTCCCGGTTAACGTGGTCTTGAATGAAAACAGCGAAATCTGAAAAAAGCCAAGGGATCTCACTCGACATCCTCCTATTGGACCGTATTGAAGAGGCCTTATGGGACGCAGAAATGTCATATAGTTGTCTACGAGTCCCTCGATCCCAACTACGGTGATTCTATCCTGTAATCAATACGATTTTAACTAGGTACACGCGAAAAAAAACACGATAAATCATCGTTTTACGTCGCATTCGAGGCGGTGAGCCATTAAAACGACGCGCTGTGACAGCGTGCTGATGGGGTGGCTTGGTTTAAATGAACTCCTTTACCATGGATTGCATCGATTGGACAAAATCTTGTTGCTTTTCAGGACCAACAATGCGAACGAAGATCTTGAATATTGTCCGATACGGTCAATATATATTTCGCACCATGCTCCGCTCATCCTCTTGTGCTGGGCGATAACAATGTCCGCTTCCTCCACTTTCACTGCTGACGACTAGTGTAAAACAGGCCTACCATAAACATTCGTCCACCCGCGGTTGGCACTGCTTCTCCCAGGTAGCCCAAACCCGAGATGTGCATGTATAGCCTACTAAGCAGGATCTTGTCGAATGGTCATAAGAAAAACGCCGTTAGGTCCACTTAATATGAAATTGCAGCTCCGCCGCTGCAATCTGGAAATGTGAGGATGCCTGCGTAAATACAGTATGCCCCTGTGCTGTGAAATCTAGGGTCGTGCGCCCCCACATGGACCAGCAAAAAATAAGCATAGGCCAAAAATCTACCACACATAAATAGGCGCGCTTTATTGGGCACTTTGCTGGTTAACTGATCACGAACACAGCCTCAAAACAATATAAGACTTGTGACACATAGTTTGTTTCACACACACACACACACACACACACACACACACACACACACACACACACACACACACACAC
>OMLJ01020394.1:1172-17347 GCA_900302595.1 Gadiculus argenteus | reverse complement strand
CACCCATCAGGACTTCACCACAGGCTGGCAATGGCTGGAGGTAGGTATTGCCATGGGATGTTCAATCTCTCCCATCCTGTTCGTCGCAGCCTTCGAGATCATCCTTATAGGGGCAAGGAAATTGGTCGGAGGAGTGAAGCTACCATCAGGTCAAAAGCTACCACCAGTGAGAGGCTACATGGATGACATCACCACGATTCTCCAGACAGCAGCATGTACGACAAGACTGCTGAAGAGGTTGCTTGACAAGCTTGTGGGGTGGGCGAGAATGAAGATCAAACCCTCAAAACCGCGCAGTCTGTCCCTCAGGAAAGGGGTCAGAAGCAACCATACCACCTATGTTGCGGGCAGTGAGGAGATTCCACTGCTGGCAAGTTAACCCATCCATAGCCTGGGTCGAACCTATACAGCAGACCTCTCTGACAGGCAGATGGGGGAAACGGTGAGGAAGCAGCTCGCAGATTGCCTGGCCAGGATCAATCAGAGCCAGCTCCCTGGTAAGTATAAAGTATGGAGCTATCAGTTAATTCTTTACCCAACGGTGATGTGGCCACTGAAGAGCAATGTCCCCTCCTCAGTGGTAGACAAGATGGATAGGCTGGCAAACTCGTCCATCAGGAAGAGGCTGGGACTGCCAAGATGCCAGATGTGGGCCTCAGATGTGGGCCTCTTCGGCAGGAACACGTTGCAACTGCCACTGCGATCCATGAGAAGGCTCGGATGGTGCTGGAGCTGAGGGAATCCACTGACCCACTGGTGAGAGCAGCTGGCTCCCAGATATGAACAGGGAGGAAGTGGAAAGCCCAGGAAGAGGTCGACATGGCCATCAGCAGGCTGAAGCACCGCAAGGTAGTCGGCAGAGTCCAGGAGGGTCGAGCAGGCCTTGGGAGGAGCGAGACCCCCTTCTTCTGGTTCAAGGCCTCCAAAGAAGAGCGGCGAGCCATGGTGGTGGCAGAAGTGACCAGGACAGAGCAGGAGCGCCTTTACATCAAAGCAGTGTCTCAGAGCCGGCAAGGAGGCTGGAAACTGTGAAAATCTGTATACGGTTGCCTTTTGTGAACTTAGAATTTGTTCACAACTACATTTCAAGGAGTGTCTTCCAATTCAGCTAAGAATGTTGAATTCTATGTTAAATGTATGGGAACTTAGGTTGCTATCTCTTCTTGATATCTGTGTTTACATATGCCTGCTTCCATGGGACACAGGGGAGGGGTTTCTGACGCCTGCGTCCTGATCTCCTGTGGAGAATGGGGGAATTGGGAGAGGGGCAGGGGTTCACATTTGCAGGGGGAGACATTTGCCCTCAGAGTCGAAGTGTATAAGAACATTAGGTTTTAGCAATAAGGTGTCTTTCAACCAGCGAAGCTCTTGAGTGGAGGTTGAAAGTCCGGGAGCTTAGCTACTGACGGTGCTTTCAAAGCGTCAGAGCTGGCTTCCTGATTCAGGGGAGCTACCGGGGGAGATGCGGTAGGACTGATGATTGTTTTATGTCTATTGTTATGTTATGTTCAATGTTATGTTTCCATGTTGTGCTGTATAATCGTCTTGTATGTCACTGTAACATCATTATCCAAATACAACCATGATTGTCTAGAAGTATTGTGTGCTTTTTGCATTTAAAAATCTCATCTGGTTTAGGCAGCATATTCTTATATTAATATTCATATTCATAAGTGTCTTTTGCCACGACAACACCTATAATATTGAACTTTGGATGGATTCATGGCTCTAAATAATGTTAACACTTGGATTTTACGTTTACAATTTATTTTTACTACAATAAATGAGTCCAGTAGCATAGAGCATAGGTGTTCAACTCCAAATTCAATCTTTGGTTACAACGATGTCAGCTACACAGCTAAACTCTGACCACTTCCAATCCAAATTAATTTAAAGCCTGTAATCACGCACTTGCTGGGTTTGAATCATTCCGCTGTTGGTGTTGTACCATAAATAAAAATGTGGATTGGATCAATTTAATTTATTATTATCAACATCTATTCGGCAATGAAAACTTGTTAAGGGCATAGCCCTGTCTGCCACATCTCTCATGCCATGGCAGAATAGGATTGCTCTGGATATGCTCTTGGCTGAAAGAGGTGGTGTTTGATGTTCATCCCCAACAACACTGCAGATCTGTGCAGAGAAAGAAGAAACACTCTGTAGTCGTCTTGCGGCAATGTCTGGCTATGACGACTCTAGTATGTGGATATGTATGGACTCGATGTTTGGACGATTGAAAGCCATTATTGTTACTGTTGTGACTATACTTATAGCCGCTATTACCTTGCTAGGGTTATGCTGATGTTGTATAATTCCCTGTTATGTGTTTGAGGCCCCTGGATGAGAACGCCAACGCCATACTATGAAAGGCGCTATTTAAATTGTTATTATTACATTTTAATAAATTATTACTATTAAAAGGCATGTGATTTATACCCCGGTGTCAATATGACACAAATAAGACAACTTTTCTGTCTGCTAGGCTGTCGACTGTCGTTTTAAAAGTAATCGTTTGGGACAGCTTTAATTTAAAATCTCGCAAGCGAGCCGCTGGCTGAGGCACCAAGAGATGGAGCATTTGCTTAGCTTTGTGAGTCACTTCCTGTAGGGCTACTCATTTACATTGATAGTCTAGTCGTAATTTCTTGAACCCAGAAATGTTAAGTACACTGAAGTTTTATTGCAGAAATGTCTAGTGGATGGAATTAAACTTGGTTGCTAAAAGTTGTACTTTGGGCAATTTGCATAATTAGCATAATAAGCCAATTAAGGCGAGACACTACTAGGTGAATACTAGGTGAATACTAGGTGAATAGGGTATTTTTTTTAAATAACAGATATCACAATTAAACTTTCTCAGTGATTCCTTATGTTAAGATGAAAAATATTTGTTTAAATATGCAAATGAGGCCCTATCTCATTAAATATAGTCTAATTTGCATACACACAAAATCAGATTGTGTGATAAAGCCAGGCTCAAAATTATTTTCCAAGGGTAAACATGTATATGTCAGGAGGCAGTGTTGACATATTAGACCATTGCTAGATTTGGTGGTCCAGTCTCTCAGAGATATATAATATTTTACGATACCTTACGAGTTATTGTTATATTGAGCAAACTACGGTATTAAGTAATTAACTTTTACTTTTCATTAACCTATTTAACCTATTTACTTTCCTCTCCCACTGTGAATGACAATACCTCTAATAGTCACAGCAAAAAGCCTCCTCAACTTAAAAAGCTTCCTTCAACGTTTGATGGAAAAATCTGTATGCTGTTACCTTTTGTGAACTTAGGCTTTGTTTCATACTGCATTTCCAATGAGTGTCTTCCAATTCAACTAGGAATGTTAACCTCTGCGTTTATGGAATGGGAAAAATCAGTTTTCCCACCTGTATCTCTGTGTATGTCTTGAAATGTGCCTGCGTCCTCGTGACACTTACAGAGAGGTGTTAGGGCCTGCGTTCCTGACCCCCTGTGGGGAGAGTCAAGAAGACAGAGTGCCATCTGATAAGAGACAGTTACAAACCAATTTTTACGACATCCAGAGAAGCTTAAAAAAATAATAATAATTCAAAAGTTCAGATAGTCCCTTTGGACAGAGCTGTGCACAAACAATATTATAGTCCATTGGAATTGTAAATGGTCCTCATTTATATAGCGCTTTTATCCAAAGCGCTTTACAGTGTTTTTACAGTGACTGACATTCACCCATTCACACACGCACACATTCACACACCGACGGCTGAGTCAACCACGCAGGGCGACAGTCAGCTCGTCAGGAGCAATTAGGGTGAGGCGTCTTGCTCAGGGACACCACGACACTCGGCTAGGAGGCGCCGGCAACCTTGCGATTACCAGCCAACCGCTCTACCTCCTGAGCTAATGCCCCCCCAATTGTTCTATTTAGGCGACATTGTCTGGGAAAAAAAAGTGATGAAGAAATTTGTGAAATTTGCAAGCAACTAAATGAGAACTATTAGTTTTATAGGGAATGACTATTCAGCATTCAGAAGTATAGTTAATTTTGAGTGACATGTCATAAGATAATGATAATGTTATAAAACAGTAGAGAATTGTATGAAAGCAACTGATGCATGTCCAAAAGCATTTGCAATTTGTTAAAAGGAATGATAAACTGCTGATGTGATGTGCACAAATGACTGTGTTGTGGAGGTTGAACTAACAGTTATGAGACTTTTAAACTGGTCAGAGGAATGCACCAAAACAATAGAGAAAAGATGATATTTGAGAGCTGTAAAATAGCCTGAGCACTTTTATTGAAGCCTCAAATTGGACAGTTTCTGCCAAAAACCATCCTTTCCTATCCTCTCTCTCCTCGTCTTATACTCCAGATCAATATATGTATACCTTTATACAACATTTTGCAGCTATTATACTTTTAAGGTATTTGACCCTTAACGACACATACAATTGATATTCATTCACATCTCATTCATCTCTGTTTCCATAGTCTGATTGTTAAAACCCCCAGCAGTGCGAAGGTTTTGTTTTGGCGACAAGCTTTGTTTTCTGATCTGAAGACGATCTACCTGTGAAATCCTTATTTGATTCATATCACCAGTTCGTCTGTAGACTACATTTTGAAAGAATGTTAGGTTACGGTGACATACATTTTACTATCTGTGCCGTTACGTGGAATTTTTGGTGGACGTCATGTCCACCAAAAACGTCATCTCCAGTATGTTACATTTTAGGCCTCGGGATATTACGGAATACACCTGTATCCCACCGGTCTATGCGTTTCAGCTCTTGAATGAGCTGAAGCCATGCTGTCGCCTCCACTGACACCCTCATCACCCTCATCAACCTAATCAGCCCATGAAAAGAAACTTGCATCGGCCCAGATAGATGTCTGATAGGCCATGTCAAAATAATAATAAAAAAAAAAACATAGTGGACCGGATCGGCCCACATTGAGTCAACGGCCCACCCCTGCCCGGTATGCCAGATGGCCAGTCCACCCCTGCCAAAGATCAAGAAGATGATGAGGAAATAAATGATGAAGATGGTGAAGGCTATTTAGTGGGATTTCGTGGTTGTTAAATGTATGTGTGTGCACATGCAAAGGGTTATTTTACAGTGTGTGTGCGTGCATGATGTTTACAATTCTTGTAGTTATTGCGTGTTTGTGTGTGTCTGTTTGCATGCTGCATGAAGTTCTGTCTTTTGCGGTATATAGTTTTTGTGGGTTTGTGTGTGTGTTTGCATGCTGTAGTTATTTTGGTAGTTATTATTAAATTTTTTAGCCTGGCTTTATCACACAATCTGGTTTTGTGTGTATGCAAATTAGACTATTTAATGAGATAGGGCCTAATTTGCATATTTAAACATTAAAATACAAAAAACTGAATATTTTTTTTCTCATCTTAACATAAGTAATCAACTGCGAATGTTTCATGGTGTTATCTACTATTAGAAAAATTTACCCTATTCACCTGTAGTGTCTCGCCTTAATAGCTTATTTATGCTAATTATGCAAATTGCCCAAAGGCTAACTTTTAGCAACCAAGTTTCATTCCATCCACTAGATCTATAGATTACATTTCTGCAATAAAACTCTAGGGTACTCAACATTTCTGGGTTTACTATTGGGCCTATGGGGATTACGACTAGACTATGAGGGCATTTAGCAGACGCTTTTATCCAAAAAGTAAGTGATTTAGAATAGGTAAGTTTGTCAGAAGAAAAAGAAACAATATATCGCTGTTGGTACGGTAAGGATGCTCATAGAACAAGTGCCAAGCCCATTCACTTACTCAATTATTGAATTTCCTGCTATTCTAAAGTAATTAAAAACATAGGTTTTATTTTTTTTTAAGTAGTAGTGCATCATATAACATTGCTAAGTTCATTCTTTTTACCTTAGGGTTATGGTTCTCCAAGATCTTACTAGCTACATCTAGGTTTTGTGTTAACGCGCAATTCTAAGACATTCATTTTGCTCCTTAAAAGTTGATTTTTAAATTTTCACCGCGGGCCTCATTAAATAAATGTCTTTTAGTTTTTTTTAATCCCCATCTGTTTCATTTTTGTGTTAATGCTATTTTCCAATATTTACACAAATGTTCAAACGCCTTTGGGTGTTTTTCCTATTAGATTTTGGAACTATTTAAACCTATTATATGAACAGCCTTTCATAAACAGATGCGTGTCCTGATCTGGCTGCTTGGATACAAATATGTTTCAGCCTGGGATAGGGCGTTGTGCTAATCCACGTAAGCCAATCATAGGGACGTCCCTGCAGGAGCAGCCAATGGCAATCTTGACCTCATCACCTTAACCCAATCAGGTTACTTCTGTTTTGTACATGACATGCAGCGGTCTGTGGTGTTTGATGAGTGTGTGATGTATATATAAAGTCTAGCATCCCGAGCGGACATGCGGCAGCTCCACAGGCAAACAGAAAACATTTTATATTGATATTAGTGTCTGACGTCCTGAATGAGTTACCGCCATGGAACAAGTCAAGAAGAAAGCAGAGAAGACCAACCCAGCTGTGACGGCGAATTGCTTCTCACAGCTTTTCTTCAGGTAAGTAAAAAAATATTGAAATGGAAACACACCATATAACCACGTCATATTGTTACGTTAAGTGTTGATCGTGCCTGTTAAGTTGTGAGGAGGTAGATTGTTGTATTTAGGGATGTAAACATCCAGGACTTGGACTAAATAGACCATAGACATATCTAACGGACTTGGACTACTTAGACCATACACATTCAGAATTGATGACTATATGATGAGATCCTTTCAAGTGGCTCAGCATGTCTGAGTCCTACAACTAGAGTTATAACCAGCGGTGCACATAACTGGTACGCAAGTAGGCTACGCATGTGCTCCCATAATCAGGGATGCGTAACGTCACTTGTGTCCCTACCGCGCTTTTGTGTAACTAACCTTCAGGTCATCAAAACAAAACTATGCGTGTCAACTGTGGCGTTCCGGCACCTGCAAAGAAAAGGCAAACTATTCAGCAAAAAAATGTTTTTCAGAAAACTGGCTCCGATGTGCGAAACGAATGATAAGTGCACTGAAATGTCCACTCATGTGCTCTGTGCGCACTGTGCACCGCGCACACACTGGAGACCTTCGCACAATCAGCTGAAATCAACGTTCCTTACTGTGAGACATCCAATCGCTCCATGGTCAAGCTGCTGCAGTTTTATTTATAAAAGGTGGAGCAAAAAACACTGCTGTGCCCCAGGTTCTTTTGTCATTGCCGAGACCATATCTGTTGAGATAAATAGCATGAAAAGTTATTTGATTTCTCCAGTAATCCTTCCTAAATTACTAATTGCGTGGAGATTGAACACTGGAGGACCGTGTACATGTCTGGCATGTTATGTATGTTATGCATGTTATGTATGACACTATATCCCTGATCAAAAATACGGTCAATTTTACATTAAATTATGTTACGCTTAACGTGATTTTTTTAACAGTTTTTTTTTTTTGGTAAGTGTTCCCTTTTTTAGTTATTATGTGCTTGTACTCCTCATACACCTCCACAATCAGCTTCTGTCCTTGATGATATTTTATTGATGCTTGAATAGTCTACTATGATTTCAGTCTCTCTAAACTCTCTTGTGTCGCCAGCTGGCTGGCCCCCTTGTTTCGTATCGGTTACAAACGGTCCCTTGAAGAAGAGGACTTGTATGAAGTTCTGCCGGAATACCGCTCAAAAACACTGGGGGAGACCTTGCAAAGGTGCGTGTGTGTAAAAATTACATTTTACTTTAAACTCATATCATTGTTATATTCAGCTCCAAACGAACAGTGACACCACATGTTAAAAATAAAAATAAAAGATTAAGATTTGTAGTAAGCCTATAGCTTTTTTTTACTAAGAATAGCAGTTGCTAAACACCGGCCATCTTGGATCTAACTGCTAACTGGGTGGAGGGATCTCATTCCTGGCACAGATTAATGAGGCCCATTTAACCCAATTTAACAGATACTGGGATGAAGAGTGCCTGAAGAGTTCCAAAGACCTGAAAGAACCAAGCTTATGCAAAGCCATCATCTGTTGCAGCTGGAAATTATATACAGTGTTGGGCATCTTCACATTCACTGAGGTAATTTGCGCATTGCAGGCCGACTCATCACTTATTTAATCTTAATTTTGTCAACCAAACATTTGGGTTGTTTTATTTTACCCTTTTATTCTTTGTTGATGCTGTCAAGTCTGTGTTTGACAGCATCAACAATGTTTTGTGTTACTTTTTTGTATGACCACACGCCACTGCGTTATACCATAGGTGTCCGGAAAGCCAAATCCCCTCTCGGACACAAACATCAAAATCTACACCCACCGTGACATTATACTATGAATGTCCGATAAGCTTAACCCTCTCTTGGACACTGCAGCCAACCACTTCCCAGACAGATCTCTATATGTCCACACACCTTGCCGCCTGTGACCCTTGGTCGCAACTTGTGACCCTTGGTCGCAACGAAGATGTGACCATTAAAAAATAGTTAGTTATAAGTTACGGTCTTTGAGTTTGAGTTTTTGAGTTCACTGGCTCTTTAAGTCTACAGTGAAATTCAACTGATTCAATTGCAACCCATTGATGGCATACCTTCTACAGATCACTAGCAATGAAATCTAAAAACACTTCTGGTGTTTTTATTTCCTTCTAAATGCAAATGTATTGGCATTCAGTGAGAACCAGCGGACTTGCGGTGAAGCAAAAGCATCAGATGAATGTAACTTAGAGGATCGTCTGAAAGTAACCACTCTCTGCTCTCAGGAGGCGACCAGGCTGGTCCAGCCGGTGCTGCTGGGGTACCTGTTGCGCTACTTTGAGACTTACAACCCCAACGACTATCATGGTTTGGAACTGGCATTCTACTATGCCCTTGGCATGTCCCTATGCTCTCTACTGCTGGTGGTGATGCATCACATATACTTCCATTATCAGACGGTGGGCATGAAGATACGGGTTGCTCTGTGTCACATGATCTACAAAAAGGTGAGCCTATTGGATGGGGCTGGGGGGAGTGGGTGTGGCTTGAAATGGAGTGCAGTTTACCTGCAATTGGCCAGGAATTCTGGAATTATTTATTCAAGATAATAAGTACTTATAAAGACTGAGAGAGATAGATTATCTAACTACTAACTACTAACTAATTAACTACTGTGAGCTGGGGAGGGAAAGAGATACTTTTCCTTTCCTGCACATATTTCTACCTGTGCAGGGCAAGATAAGACCTGTGTTTGCATCCGGTCAGGGTCTTGGTTGGGTAACTTATTCATGGTAAGACCTCTGAGTGACTTAAGCATTAATGCTGTTCTTCTCTCCTTCCAGGCTTTATGTCTCAGCAACTCCGCTACAGGGAAAACGACCATGGGTCAGATCGTCAATTTCCTCTCCAACGACGTTGGCAAGTTTGACGAAGTATGTGAAATATACAAAGGAAAAAGGATGGATAGGCCAAGACATTTGCTCAAGGTTTCTCAATGCAGTCCATTTTACTGACAAATTAACGTAGCAGTCATAGCTCATTCAATCCAGGGAAAGGTTCTCTCTTAAGCCGGAAAACATAAATCATTACGGGTACATTCATCTACTGGTAGACTGCGGCCATCGGGGGATCAAACCCAGTACCGTTCGGCTTGGGAGTTGAGCTGAACGCCAATGCCCCATCAGTTGACAACCCCCTGTGTCTTTCCCACTTGAGCAACACACCCAGATATCTCTCCTCTAGGTGTAAGCGTGTTTTTCGTAAAGGTGCGGCCAGTACCCGACAGCCTACGAACAACACCGTCCAACTTTTTCACGTTCTGGTTTGCATTATATTTAGTGAGCTTGTATGGAATATTTTGGTGGCCTGTTCCTTGTTTGTGTCCGGGCACTGTTTTAAAAATTGCAACTGACCTCCCTGTGTAATGCACCAGGCAGGCACACCTCTCATGCTGGGATTTGGATGGAAGACTCAAGGATACACCCAGCCAAAAGAGTAAATAAAAACAGTTTTACCCACTCTACAGTACACCTGAGCAAATTGATTATAATGCCAGACTATTGATGTAAATATCTGTGTTGATGTAATAATAAAACTATCCTTGCATCACAATGATTGCATTACATTTTGAAGGACTACTTTCTCAACAGTGGCAGAATTTTACTTTGTTCCGGTGTAGCAACCAATTCAGTACAGCAGAACGTAAACAGAGAAGCCTGCTTCCAACTACAGGGATTATAAACTAAATGCAATGCGATGCAACGGTAGTTTTATTTCTAACATTATTCTATCAACACAGACATTTACATCGATAGTCTGGCATTATAATTGATTTACCTCAGGTGTACTGTGGAGTGGGTTAAACTGTTTTTATTGGCAGGCTAGCAGTTCCCATTGACTTGCGCTAGCCTAGCACCAGCGATCTCTGCAACTAGAAGGACTAAATGAAACGTGTTAAACGGCCTCAAATGATAAATAACACACTGGCCCACTTGGATATGAGGTCTGATGTCCAAAATTCCGAACTATCCCTTTAAGGATGAGGCCTAGAAAATTACAGATGCAAATTAGTAATGTAAGCATTATATCATAGACCCTGACAAAAAAGTCACAACCCAAGATATAATCTATGATCTTTCTTCTCACTCACAATATGACTGCGCCTGATTGTTTCTTACTTTCCTCTCCAGCTTACTCTTTTACTGCACTGCCTGTGGTTGGGGCCTGTCCAGATAGTGGTGGTGGTCGCCCTACTGTGGGCAGAAATCGGACCATCATGTTTGGTTGGCATACTAGTCCCCATAATTCTGATGCCCCTGCAAACCCTGTTTGGGAGGCTGATCTCCATTTTCAGGTATCTTGTATGCCCTTCACCCAGCGACATCATGCAATGCATTCAAATGTGCTGCAGCGTTTCAGATACTATTAAATCAAATACTTTGTTAAGAGTCCTTAATTAAATACTTTTTTTCATCATTGATCATAGACCACATTTATTATCAAAGCTTTTGAATCCAACTGAAAACCACTCCCATCAGACCATGAAAAGCCACTCCCCTAAACATGTGTCTAACTCGTTAGCTTAAAGGAGAACTCCGGCATTTTTTAACCCTATTATCTGTTTCCTGAGGGTCACCCCATGCTTAGGGAAGCAAAAAAACAGAATTAAGAATTAACAAAATTAATTCAACCTTGCCAGAGAGCTGCACTGGCTGCCAGTGCTTCGGAATAGATACAACACTATCCTATGGGGGCAAGCTCGTATCTGCTTTTGAACACAATCAAAACACAATCAAAAAAACATTCCAAGACCTATGTAACACGAGTTGGCTCCTTACGAGGCACCACCGTGCTCGTTTAACTCAAATAATGTGGCAAAACAGTACAAACACTCAACTCAGATTACCCCGTTGACTATCCAGAAAGCCCTTACTAGCCGATAGTCGAGTTGATGCACTCCCAGCCACTAGCCACAGAAACAAGTCTTTTACAAAAAAGAAACGATCGAGCAGTGCAGTCGTCATGTCCATAATATCTCCATGAAGCCGTCATGTCCATATTTATGACTATGTAACAGAATAGGCGGCTATAGGATAGAATACTATAGAATACTATAGATAGAATACTACTATATATAATACTATAGTAATACTAGTAACTACTAAGTATAATACTAAGTATAATACTAAGTATAATACGAGACTATAGGATAGGAGACTATAGGATAGAATACTGGTACGTGGTACGTCTGACGTCGTCTGGAGATTTGATTCCAGGACAGTGAAAGGATCCGTGTGGACGGTCGGCCGAAACACACAAGCCTTATGCGTTTTCACCAAAAAAACCTGTGTGGACTGGACCTTAGGGTCACTTTGGGTACAGTTGGAGTCGAAGCACAGTCATTTAAAATGGCGAGTAGGTCTTTTGTCTAATCTGATGAAGAAGAGTTGGAATTTGACGGAAATTCACACATGTTTGAGCCAGAATACAAGGACGAAGAATTAGAAAACATGGAGAGGAGACAGAGAGGAGCAAAGAAGCAACTCCGATGGCACACACTTGTAGTAAAGAGACTTGGTGGTGCCCCTATGAGTGTTGTGACTATGCCTATTGAGGAAGAAAGCCTTTGCTGTAAGGAGTGGGACCTCATCCAGTCCAGTCAGGAAGTGTCCCGGGACAGCGCTTGTGTCACCTGCGCAGAGTAATTTCCTAATGTCATCCACAGGGCTGTCCTCAATACATTTGTTGTACCAAAAATAAACTGGAAGCCCAGGGGCCCACTGGCCATCTATCCGCAGAGTAAGTAGCCTATAATTATTTGAATAGCCAAATTCCGTGTATGGTAGCTCGTGAAGGCTCAACCCCTTGAATTTTCGCATTCGGTTTTCACAATTGGGAAATGCACAAACACAAAACATTTTCCCAGTGATATATTTAGATACTGAGTTGTCTTCCTCTTTCAAAACTCTTCCTCGTTCTCATTCTGATGAGAGACTACTAGTCGCCTGCAGACGCTCCTCTGTCACGACCAGCGCAACTGAGACTGCGCAACATTTGTTTTCAATGAAGCAGGTTCAGCTGTCACATAGGCTACTATGTCATTACATGAGCCGTTTTCACATATGATGTCCGTCTGTTCTCCGCACATGTGCATCCGGAGGTGCGAATGAGGGTCATTCACACTTATTCACGCTTGATGCCCGATATGCGGAGATCGGTGTCACTCAGGCAGCAGTAGATTCTCCGGATGGGTTAGGGGGACGGGGCTTGCAAGGGGGCAGGATATGACGTAGCGTGTCAATCAGGGTTTGTTATGATCTGACCGCAGACAGCACGTAGGGCACAACGGGCACAACTCATCGCAATCATCTTTAATGTTGCTGCAGTGTTGCATCATATATTTTGTTGCATTCACAGCGCGAGTAATGAACGTGTCCGGTTGTGTCTGTGCAAACTGTACTGTAAAGTTAGTGAAACTAAGAATAAAGTACCCAGCCTGGCAAGAATTGGTGGCCGCTTCATTCTGACCTATAAGCAGACCCACTGCCGGTCAAAGTGAAGGGTTTTACCCCCGAGAGAATATCGGCCCTGGAGGGACCATCTCCCCTGTGCTCCTCGATTACGGTCTGGTAGCCGACAGCAGGAAAGGTGTAACAAAAAACATTTTCTATATACGCGTGCAGCTCTGAACTCATGTATTGTAATGTATTGTATGTGTATTTTGAGGGTTATGATAACACCTATCATTTAGCGTTCACCACGAATGACCATTGCCAGCAGTGCCAACATTTAAATATGTTTTATTCATTCAGCGAACAAAAGGCAACAGGCCGATTATCATTTAGCGGACACTAAGACATGCAAACGTAGGCTGATGCGTCATCAACACATCCACTAATGTGAGGTGCGAATTGCCGACAAGCTACTGCTCATTCACATGAGCCGTTTTCCGACCAGGCATACTTTTCCCGCTATGAGGTTTTGTGGGTGTGGTTTGGAGAGAATCCGCCCAGGATCCGCCCCTGAGGGGCTCTTACAGTGGCTCAGAAAGTCCTCCAGCAGAGGTGGTACTTCTCTGAGCCGCTCGTAGCTCGTCGACGTTCCGCTGATGAGCCTCTCGGACTTCCCTGTGGTGCGTATGCGACGACAAGGGGAGCTAATGCGTGGGCGGAGCCAAAAAAAAAGCCTGGGACTGAAAAAGTCCTGGTCGGTACGTGGCTATATAAGCTAATTAGCATCACCTCCAGAGAACACACTACCTCAGGGGTAGTCTTTTTTCAGGGGGTCGGGAGATGTCATTCACATATGTGGCCCAGCAGTAGATTAGCTGTAGAATCTGTGGCGGTACGTGCATATGTGAAAGCAACTATAGTCATAACTATGGACATGACGACTGCACTGCTCGATTGTTTCCTTTTTGTAAAAAATCAAAACAAGGAAAAAGTTCTTGTTTCTGTGGCTAGTGGCTGGGAGCGCATACGCTCGACTAACGGCTAGTAAGGGCTTTCTGGATAGTCAACGGGGTAATCTGAGTTGAGTGTTTATACTGTATTGCCACATTATTTGCCACATTATATACTTGTGTTACATAGGTCTTGGAGTGTGTTTAGAGGTTTCAAAAGCAGATAAGAGCTTGCCCCATAGGATAGCGTTGTAGCTATTCCGGAGCGCTGGCAGCCAGTGCAGCTCCAGGGCTCTCAAGTGTCACGCATTGAGCGTGACAGTCACTAATTTCGGTCTTCTGTCACACTCTCCCGCTACACATCGTATTTCTCACACTGAAAAAAAAGGTTGGGAAAAATTCTCTGATTTGAGCCGTGGTGGCCGACGGGACGATTGGGAGTTCACCGATCCCCCCCTCCCTGTCGACTCCATGGCCGTCGGGACGATCGGGAGCTGTCAGACCGCTCTCCTCCGGCCCCCCACGTCGGAACGATCGCTGTCCCCCCCCAGATAATGGGGTTAAAAATCGCTGTTCCCCTTTTCGCTGTTCAGCCCAAGCATTTTGGGCTGAATCAAATGATTGGACGACTTTAGAGGCATGTCACAGCCACATGTACAGGCTTTATTTATTTTGTGGACAATTTCAATATCTATGACCAAAGTATGCTTGTTAAATAAATTGCCTATCCTACCGTGAGCTTTTATGACATTGATTTTAGGGTATTACATCTGCACACTAATACGCATAATGAAAAGTACTTTTTACCACGATGCATTGCAGTAGCAGGACGGCGGTGCTCACAGACAGCAGGATTCGCACCATGAACGAAGTGGTGTCCGGCATGCGCATCATCAAGATGTACGCCTGGGAGAAGCCATTTGCAGCTCTGGTTTCACGGTTCAGAGGGTAAAGAGGGGTTTTAACCATGTAAATGGCCCCAAATCCTACCCCCAGGTGTGAATTTGTCCACTTGTGGTGTGAGTGTGTGTGTGCAGGGCCACCGCTCCCCATACACATACACTACGCAGAGCGCGTAGGGCTCCAAGCACTTGGGAGAGGGGGGGGGGCCATACATTTAGGTTGAAATATTACTCATGATTATTATCATTACTGTCTATAGACAGTAGACCTACACTGTACCAACTCTGGGACTGTACCAACTCTAGTAAGCTGGAGTTGGATCCATCCATCATACATTTAGCCCAACATATATAGTGTGCTCAAACAGTAGTCTGGAGTAAAGACGTGATACTGTCTCTAACCCCCCCTGTTCCCCCGTAGGGAGGAGATCTCCAACCTGATGAAGACCTCCATGCTGAAAGCCCTAAACCTGGCCTCCTTCTTCTCAGCCAGCAAAATCATCATCTTCATGACCTTCGCCATCTACGTGATGCTGGGCAACACCATCACTGCCAGCACTGTCTTCGTTACTGTGTCGCTGTACAATACCACAGCCACTACTGTCACACTTTTTTTCCCCAAGACCATCGAACTTCTCTTTGATTGTCTCGTGAGCGTGCAACGGATCCAGGTGAGGGAGAGCACCCATATTTCGTTGTGAGGTTGATTGGCCATTAGGAGCCTGACGAGTCTAACCACTGGACGATTTCTTGGGTTACTTCAAGCATGCTCACATGGAATCAAGTTTCTGCCTACATTTTCCCGAACCTAAATGTATTTTCCTATAGTTTTGCCCTCTAATATATCATCCTCCTGTTTGGCTTGTGGGTGCAGGGAGGGAATCGTTGAGCTATAGAAGTTGTGATGTGATACTCTTTAGACAAAAGCTTTTAGTGAGTTTTCCCATTTTGCATAATGTACGTCTCCCTACTCAAGCTTTTTTAATTGTATTTATATGTACTATAATTATTACTATTAATATTATTGAATCTGATTGTCTATTTTGTTTTGGTAAATGGTAGACCTTTCTGATGCTGGAGGAATTGCCCAAGAACAGCAATGTGGTCTGCCAGGAAAAAGATGCCTCTGTGATCATCAAGGACCTCGTCTGCTACTGGGACAAGGTCAGCAAAACCTCTTGTTCCCTGGTGTTGGTCTGGAGGGAAGGGTTAAAGGTGCTGTAGGTATGATTCCAGACTTGAAATGAGAGAGCAAGGGAGCAGAAGAGGGCAAAACAGCCAAAACAGCCCTCTCTCTTTACTTTTCTCCATCTTCTCAGGTCTGCTTCCGCAGAACAGAACCGGCCCTAGACAGACGTCGCTCCTACGAGCGCCG
>OMLJ01020109.1:1513-20882 GCA_900302595.1 Gadiculus argenteus | reverse complement strand
CAAATCGGACAAACATTATTGCTCAGATAAATAAATCTATTCTACAAAAAACAGAAATAATTATAGAAGATGCATGTACTAAACACCTGGGGTTAAAAAAACCAAAACATTAGTAATTATTCATTTTTTTAAGGGGAAAGGTGAGGAAAAACATTAAACATTTCACCCCTTTTGTGTTTATGCATGCAACGCGGTTCCATAGAAGGTACGACTATGATCCAAAATCTTGACATGGTGCATTACTTTAGTTAAGACTCCTTAACACAGAGGGAATCCCATGCAGAACACAACATCCTGTATTTTTTTTAAATCCTTTTGTTAACCACAACATTTCATATGAAGAAATAACTATATATAATATATATAGATATATATATGTATATATATGTAAAAATACAAAAACAAAGTGAACCGTTGTGTTCTCGGCCAGTAGGAGTCCAATCGGAGAGGATAGCACCGTTGTTAGAGAGATCTGACAGAGTCGTGTGATGAGGGGGCTCGTAAAAGGTCATCAATTGTCCTTTAAGCTCTCCTCTCATTGCCTCAGATGTCCATCGTCTATCGTACAGCCGACACAAACATAGTCCTCCTTCTCCGCGAGCTCTGTCGTCACGCCGACGCACACCTGGTGGAACCACTGGTTACAGCGCCCGTCACACTGGACCCAGTCCACCTGGAGACACACCAACACATGGATTAATAACAAACATTGATCTGGTGTCACAGGCTGTGGTCGTGTTTGTGGCCGTTACATCCTTCCCCTCTCTCCTTGTTTTGTGTTCATTTGAGGGGTTGATAGGACAATTGGTTATTGGATGGTCACCTGATTGGTTGACCAGGTGATGGCCAGACGGTCAAAGACAAGTGGAGAGACAGGCAACCAAAGGCCATCTCGCTCTCATTCTATGAGATGTGCGTCTCAGCTTAGAGGCATTTTGAAAAAAATGCATGGGTAATTTGAGTCATAATGCGTGTCCACTTGAAAATGGTTAGAGGCTGAGGGGGAAGTGCAGGCTACATGTGATGCCAAGATTCCCCACATATTTAAATATTTGTGGTGAGAGCGCACTGACGAGTTAAACAACACAATTGAGTGAGAGTATGACCAATGAAGGAGAGGTTTGGAGGTGGGCCAGGGAGGAGAGCCTATAATGTCCATTGTAGGCTGAACAATGGACTTTAGCCCCAAAAATCGGATGAGATTTTAGGGACTAAATGGGCCTTGGATTGTAACTGAGCTGCATAAACATCACATTGGGCCTAATGGTATGTGGTCTTCAGATTATTGCATCTGATCTTTGACCTTGGGACTGCAACAATATAGAGTCCAGCGGGACTGGGACAGCCAAACATCTCTGCAGCATTGAGTTTGTTTACCTCGTCTCCCTCTGGCTGCTGGCAGCTCTCCGCAGGACACTCGGACATCTCCTCGTCCGAGTCGTCCGACTGGGAGAAGTCGGAGCGCGGGGATGAGGAGGTGGAGGCCGCCCGACGCTCCAGGCTCTTGTCCTTGTTCATCTTCTGCCTCTTGTAGTGGGGCTTCTTGTCCTTCCGCGGCCGGCCCTCGGCCTTCACGCCCTCCCTCTCAAGGTGCCGCTTGCCCTTCTTCTCGGAGGCGCTCAGTGCGGTGCCGTCCTCGTCCTGAAACGAGTGGAGAGGTAAAGGCTGCGTGCTCCCGTTTTTGTACAAGGACCGGGAGTTTAATTTAGTCTGATCTCGGGGAACGGGTTGTCTTACATCTGCCCACGACAGATTCTTCCCCTGGGTGCCGAACTGGATGTGTTTGGTGCAGTCGCTGGAGTCGTCCTGCGGCGGAGACAGACACCCGGCCGGGGGCTGGCTCTGAGGCCGGTGCAGCAGGACATGGTAGAGGTCCTGGGTCTCTGGCAGCGACACCGGCAGCAGAAGGCCCTCAACCATCAGCTCCTCCAGCTCCCTACTCAGACCTGAAGAAGATGTAGATGCGACCATGTTACAATATCAATGGGGGAGTCTCATACCATGGTTTCCTTCTTCGACGATGTTGAGGAACGCAGCAGTGGAATCAAAGAAGGAACCAGCCCTCACCCTGCAGGGGGATGCACTTCTGCTCCGTGTAGAAGACCGTCTGTGAGTGGCTGCTCTTGTTCCACTCGGGCGTCAGGTACGGAGCCTGTGTGAGGAACGACGACCATTGTCAGTAAGTGTCGCACACACTCCCACTGCAGTAAGGGCAGTAACATTTCCGCTGAACCCCCATCCTGACAGAACGTGCGCGGCCCCACAGACCTGGGCGTTGCTGTCGGCCGTGGTGCTCCCCGAGGCCCAGCGGGTCAGGACGGGTGGTGTACCGGGGCCCTCCTGCATCTCTTGGAGGCGGAGTGCGTCCGAGGTCTGCCGCGCGCGGTGCTGCCAGCTCACCGCCCGCTCCACCAGGAAGTGGAGGGCTTCGGCCTCGGGCAGGCGTACCCGCGTGCGCTTCAGCGACACCAGCAGGGAGAGGACCTTGCTCATGGGCGGCGTCGCCGAGCGGCGGCAGGGTGGACAGAGCCACGGCCGCTCCGTGGGGCTCTCGCACAGGTCACGCACACACACGCTGTGGAAGGCGTCGCGGCAGAGTTCGCACTGCAGCATGGCGCCCATGGGCACCTTGTGACACACGCACACGGTGAGGTCCATGCAGTCGGCCGAGGGCAGCAACTTGGACTCATTGTGTGCCCGGAGAACGGCGAGGGCGTCCATCTCCCGGAGGCGCAGCTCCTCCAGGGTGGCGGCCTGGGGAAGACGTGAAGACTCATTAACCAATCACCGCTTATACTCACTTCCTGGTCCATAGGGTTTGCTGCAAACCACCAATATTTGATAAGGGATTTTATGCCAAGGGATGGTGAAGTGAGTGAACTTACAGCAGAGGATGAATCCTTGGACTCTGAGAGAGCCTTCTGAATGTCAGCCAGGCAGTCAAGCGGTACCGTTTTCTTCTTGCCAGGCTGCTGGGAATCTTTCGCTTTCTTGGGCTTCCTCTTAGGAGAACCTATACTTCCGACCTCAAATCTTGGACATAGAACCTAGGATCCAAAATAATAAATTATCATAATTTTGTAGACTTTGGTGTGAATATGCTATAGCCAAGTTAACATTGGAGCTAGACCAGGGGTTGTATTAAAACCATTGACTGACCTCCAGTAGAGTGAAGGGTGAGTCTTTCTTCAGAAGCATGGAGGCTGCCGACTCCTTCCATTCCTGCACTTCTGCCGACAAGGACCCGAGTCTCTCCAGGGGCTCCAGGTGGACCTGGATGGCCTGGCCCCGGAGCACCATGTCAGACAACACATCTGCTGTGGGCACAGCGTCTCCAGCCTGAAGGACAACAGCCAGAGAGTCACAACTTGCAGCATGTTATACCCATACAGATACCGGGTGCTTTCTTAACACATGTGTCCGAACCTGTTGCTCCTCCGCTTCCTGCAGCCACTCTCTGGCTTTCCTAATGGAGTCCTTGAGCAGAAGACAGTTGGGCAGCTGAGCTGGTATGCCAGACGCCTTCTCAGACGCCACGCTGAGGGTCTCTATGGGGTGGGGGGGACTGACGGAGAAAAATAAAGTCTTAAGAAACAAACTACATTACAGTCATCCATTATGTTAACACACGTGAAGACAGTGGCTTCATTCCTTTTTGCACACGTGCAACACAGTTTACAGGACTACTTTTGCGTGACAGGTGACCAATGCTTCTGGATGTTTCCTTTGGTTATAATAAAAGGTTTTAATCATGCACATATACTTTTTTCCTCATCAGTTTGAGGTGGAGGATATGAATTATAAACCCTAGGGAGCCTTTGACAATCCTTGGAGAATAAAATGCCAGAGAAATTAAGTGAATTACGGTCATCTTCAAAATATTACCAATCCCGCTAGCGATAGGACATGGGAATTAATGTAGAATAAGTTTAATCTTTCTGTGAAGATGGAGGACACAAAAAGGTCTGGCTCCTCATAACAGTGTGTTTATCTGTTGATGCATGAAGGGCACAAATGCAAAAAAACAGAGCCATGCCATTGTACAGCCCTTGTGATAGCGCCCATGACAGTGGTTCACTGTGCTCGCACCAAGGAGACAAGGGCAGAACTAGATTTGCATGCTCACTTTTTGTTGGAGTTGTTGAATACTCTAGCGGCAGCGTTTTGCTTTCGCTGGAATTACAATGAAGCAAAATCAGGGGCACTGACTTATTACTACATAAACCAGTTTAAGATAAAAGTTTTAACCCATTTTGTTTGGCAAAAACACATCCATCTACTCGTCTTGTGGTGTATAACTGGATCTCGTCAGACTAGAGGCCGTGCCATCAGCCCCAGTAGGCCGAGGCCCACCGCGCTCACCTGGCTTTGAGGAGGCTGCCCGCCTTGTCCTCCCAGTGTTCAGCCACGCTGAGCAGCTCCTGCAGGCGTGCCATGGCCTTCTCCACAGATGAGTGGGGGGCCAGGCCCAGCCCCTGGTCGATGAGCCTCCTCATGGCCTCCAGGGTGAGGGTGGAGGGCTGGCCGGTGGCCTGCTGTACCCCCTCCAGCCAGCGTGCGTGCTCTAGCTTCACCCGCAGACAGGGCAGCTCTGGCAGCTCCACGTCAAAGTCAAAGCTGACATCCAGCAGGCTCTGGATCTCCACCACACTGGACACGGCCTCAGACAGGACCTTCTCGCTGTGCTGCTGGAAGTCCTCGATGTCGTTCAGGAGTTTCTAAGGACAGACGTGGAGGGACTGAAGAGTGAGATGCGCAGCCTGCATCATAACCACATCAAATTAAACATCCTCCTGCATGACCTAACTGACAGGATGAGGCTGCCACTGCCTACCTTTAACAGCGGTGCTTGGGTGAGGCTACAGGGAAGGTTGTACAGCTGTCTCACAAATGACCTCAGCTCCTCCACAGTCAGCAGACTCTGGGATTTCCCCCCACACCGAAACCTAGATCCCCCATGAGGGGCCACACAAAGCAACGTGTCAAGCCAGGGAGACATTTTCCAAACCACTCGCTTCTAGGACCACTGGAGGGTTCCCTTGCGGCGTGGTGGTGGTGGTGTTATGATGGTAGTGGTGTTATGGGGGTGTATGATGATGGTGGGAGCATAGACATAATAAAGAGTAGACGCCGCATCGACCGCTACTGCCTACTGCCGCCGCCGACGAGCTGTGGGGCCGCCATCTTGGAGAGGTCGACCGCTCCACTCAGTGTCATTTGTTCGACTGGTGCAATGAACTGTCAGTGCATTGAATTCATCATAACTCACTGAATACAAAACTGATTTTCACGCCGGTTTTTTTTACATGAAAAGGTCATACATGTAGCTATGATACAGGAAACATGTTTTATTTTTTGTGTTTTCTTTTTTTTTTACATTTAATGTTAAATGTTACTTGTGAAAAGTAATCCCCCAGGCCCTGCTTGCGATGGTCCGCCGATTTGAGCAGAAATAGGCTGCATAGTGCTCTGGCATCCTGTCTGTTCTGCTGCTATGCAACAAGAGTATGACCGCTCCAAGATGGTAGAAGGAGGCCGCATTTCCTGCGCTCAGCAAGACAATGCGGCGTCTACTCTCTATACGTCTATGGGTGGGAGTGTTTGCACGGCACCTGGTCTGCCGCTTGCCGGCGAGAAGCTGCTGAGCCACCGAGGAGCACTTCTCTGCGTCCTTGGTGACCAGCCGCAGCCTAAAGAGGAGGTCGTTGTCCGGGAAGATGTTGGAGTCTGACTCTGAGACAAGGGAGCGAAAGACTGTCAGACCTAAAAGAGAAAAAGAAAAAAAGGACACCACAGATGACTCACTCTGCTTTAAAAGGCAGACTCGACACAGCCTTGAGGGGAAACATTGGATGGAGAATGGCGGTGTGTCCTCACCCTTCTTCTTCTCCAGCCTGGCATCGAGTGTCTCTGCCACGCGGGAAGCCCAGTCGTCGTATAGTTCTGCTCTGTGTTTGACCACCGTCATCATTGGGTAAAGGTCATCCAGTGTGAATCTGTAACTGCGGAGGAGAAGGGAGATGTATATACTCAACAAAGAGGACAGGAGACGCTCTTGGCACACCCTTGACCCCCTTGATGCTGCCGCTCTACACACTGTAGGGCCCTACATGAGGTAGGGCTGCACAATCAATCCTTTTGAAATCAGCCAATAAGCCAATGTTTACTTGCACTGTGGTATGTTAATATAGTGCCTCTCATGAGTGTTTTGTTTGGATCCCAAATTTCTTCAAAAGAGTGAGCCTACTTTGTCATTGAACAGGGAAAATACGTAAAAAACGTCCCCAAAACATGGATGTATTAAAGATTGCCCACCAACTTATCATAGTCCCCCTCATCCGCAAACCATTCGCACCACTATTTTACACTTTTACACAAAACAGATACAAAAACAGAATCTCTTTAATTATAATTGAATCCACTAAAAACAAGATATTTTGGTGAAAGGGCGGAGCATAAACTCATCTCCAATTCATCCGTCTTTTCACCAGGGTGATTATTATGAAAAAATGTCCCACAAGGAAACACCTCTGCATTCCTGCTACAAGTTCCCCTTTAGAAAGGGTGTATATATGAGGGGGGACATTGTAACATGTCTCCATTCCTCACTGAAGCCTCAAAATGTTGACACCTGGATTACAATTTAGGAAGAAGTAGGATACGTACCTCTCATCATTTACACAGACTAAATACAGACAAATCATTGTTCAAAGGTTGTGTTAATAAGAGCAGACAAGATGCCTTCTGCCTCAGGTAAATGTGGTAAATGGTAAAAAAAAGAAAGAAAACAAGACCATATTGTGGTGTCCTACTGGGCGGTAGACCTACTTCAGTGTGTAGTTGGAGACGGGACACGAGCAGAGGTCGCGGATGTGGTGGAGGCAGGCGAGGACCCCCGGGCTGCAGGGGCATGTGACGGCCGACAGGTAGCAGGTGGTCCTGCACTTGATGCACTGCCGCTCGTCGTCCTGCAGGTGGTCATATTTTGCCTCCTGGCACCGCGACACTCCCTGAGGACGCCAAGCGACGGAGGACTAACATTATTCGCAACCCGAGCCCTCCCATTGGGTACGGCTCGACTCGCCCACCTGGGGGCAATCGACAGAAAGGTCTCACCATTTTCTTGACCTTGTCCCTCAGCTCCTTCTCCTCGCGGATCATGAGGGCCATGTCCCGGTGCACGGCCGACGCCAGCACCACGTCCAGCGTTCCCGCCTTGGAGGCCATGTTGCAGATCATCTCATCATGGGAGAAGACGTTGTAGCGGTTCAGCAGTCGGTAGTGGTCCACACACTGCCTGCCCAGAGGCATCTGGGGAGCAGGAGGAGACCGGGGAGGGGGGAGCAGAGTTTAGAGGTCGTCTCGGTCAAGTCACTCATCAAAGGAGTGATGAGGATGAGAAAGGGGACGGTGTTTGGTCATGGACCTACCCAGTCCGTGGTGCAGAAGTTTACCGCCTCTGCAAAGTTGAAGCCCTGGTTGAAGCCACTGTGGTAGGCCCTGGGAAAAGTGACGACAAACTCCCCGGCACACTGGTTCGTCCTGTAAATCTAGAAGGACACATTATTTAGTGGGAAAGTGGCGGCCGTTGGGCTGGTCTTCAGCCATGGAGGCGGCTGCGGATAGGGACGCATTGCAGCGGTGACATACCGGGACTCCATGGGCCATGAGGGTGTTGGGGTTCATGATGGTGACCAGTTGGTGCAGGAGGTCGGGCTGGGAGTCGAACAGCTCCGGGGCCAGCTTCTTCATCACCGCTTCCAGCTGCTCAGCAGCGGAGCCCGGCGCACCGTACCACGTCTTGGGTTCTCCCCTTTAAATTGAGAAGCACAATTAAAGTCCCACTACATATTTTTGCTTTATAAGCTTTACTTCAGACTAGGCTCTGCCTCCTTGAACATATTTATTATAAGCCTGCAAACCCCCAGATATTTTCAAAGTCCTGCTTTGCCGAAGAAGCTTGAATAGACGAAGAAGACTCAATGAAAATGTCCTGTGTTTTGCAGACAATGCGTATTTAAAGTAAATTGCAAATAATGTATATACTGGTAGAGTTGAGGAGGTTTTCTTGAGATATATTGTTCAGTATGTTTGGTGAAATAATAGGCAGGGGAAGAGCAGTTCACTGTTGTGATATTATAGATAATAATGTTAAACGGTACTGCTGTGAGGTTGTCGCACAAATCAGACCCAAGGCATACTCAATTAATATTTTTAAAGCATTTAATAATAATAATAATAATAATAATAATAATAATAATAATGCTATTAGTTTTGTAATATTTTAAACAACATTTTCATTATTTTCTCAATGTTTATCCCCGTAACTGACTAAATTTCTTGAAGTTGATTTGTTTAAGGTCCCATGACATACCACAGGTGTGGTGTGATTATCAGTTATAAGCCGTTTTGAAAATCTGTCTTTTATTACATCACAGGTAGGCGTGTCCACTTAGATGACCTGGTGGCATGTCATGGGACCTTTAACTACCCCTATCATATATTAACAAGCTAAAATAACCCTGATTGGACTCAGCTACTTGCCTGAGATTGTTACTCAGGCATTAAGCACGCTTTACCACAATGATCATCTTACTTCTTTGTTCTGTTCCATTTCCTGCTGCTCATGCCACAGGGTGGAACATTGCGCAGCGTAAGAGGGCTACTTTCATGAATGTCTCAAGCACAAAATGAAAGCAAACAAAAAAGCAATGTAGAAAGCGATCAAGGAAGGGATTTCAATTTCAGACTACCTGTCCATCTACTGTAAACTAATAACGATCAACCTTGCTTATCACTGGTCGTCAGTCTGTTATTGTGTTTAATGATCTTAAGCACTTTTTACCCTTTTAACTGAAATCAGGAAGTGAGTGAGTCATCAGTGCTAGTACCAGTGCAGGTAGTTGATGGAGTAGCTCCAGTGGTCCTCGATGTGCCAGCAGAAGGAGGAGAAGCACATGCCCACATAGAGCCAGGGCAGCGTCATGCCGCAGATGTCGGCGGTGACGTGCGTCAGCACCGACGGGTCCATCATCGCCATGTTGTTGAGGTTCCAGCCACACTTGAGGTATTTCTGAAAGCGAGAAAACATACATATTTATAGCATATTATAAATATTTGATCGGCCGTCAGTGCATAATGAGACAGCTCTGCGGGGTCGCCTTACCTCGTCTGCCGGGGACACCTTGAAGCGCCCGTTGGGGATGGGGAACCCACTCCCAAACTCCTTGGAGGCAATGTCGGCGCCATACTCTACGGTCACGTCCTCCTCGATGGCACCCACCAGGCGCCAGAACTCCTTCTCCACCAGCTCTGTCGGCACCATCTGTCCACAAACAAAGCATTGCAAACACAACGTGCTCAGAGGCCACTTTCAACAGCTGAATAATAAAACAGAATCAAATCAAATCTTCTCGTCTTCTACTCACGTGCACAGGCATGTTGAAGTAGTCTGATTTGAAGGCGTCTGCCATTTGCCCGAACGCACGCAGCGAGTAATCCCTGTACGCCTGCTCGAAGCCAAAGGCCTCCTGAGGTTTGCTGCATTCCTGCCCAGGGAAATAAACAGTTAACTTATAATATATGGTGTTGATTCATTTAAAAGTCTGCCTTGAATGTAATTTGATATACTTTGTTGATATTATAAAACATGTGAGCTAGTTACAAACAAAACCCTATTTTTCCTTCCTACAGCCTTCTTGCAGGGCACATCCACTTGCTGTTGAAACCTGAAACCTGGTCGCACATAGATTTCCCTAGCTGCTCTGCTATTGACTTCATGCTTTGCCGTTCCACCCTCCCTGGCTAGAGGTTTAGGCTCAAAGCACCTACCACACGTCGCCCGCATGGACGTAAAGCAAGTCCATGCGGGCGCCACCCACCACTCGACCCTGGGTGGGTCGAGTGGTGTGTGGGAATTGACCAGGATAGTGGGAATTGACGAGGAAGATGGAAGCGGTGATCTCACCTGAGCCAGACACTTGGGGCACCTCCAGTCTCCCTTGGGGACCTCCTGGAGGGAGGGGATGAGGCAGAAGGTGTGGTAGCTATCGTCGCAGCCGTCACACAGCAGCAGGCGGTCTTCGTCCGCCCCGCTGCCGCACACCAGACACACCACCAGGTCCACCTGCACAGGGTGGACGCGTCCCTTTGGTTTGTGCCGCGAATATAAAACATGTAGCCATGAGATACACACAAACATACACCAACACCCACACGCAAATGGATTGGAATGGATGAATGGATGTTCTGTGATTATAGGTGGGTTTGAGTGTTCAGAGTCACTTTGTATGCATGCATCCGGTAGACTTTATGCAGTGAGGATTTTAATGGTAGTGTATCCTGTATGGACAGTGTATCCACTTACTGGGCTGGGGGGAACCAGAGGAACCGGAGGTAGGTTTTTCTTGTAGCGGGACTTTATTTTATCCGCTTCAATCACTGGCTCTTTTAACTCCACTGGCTCTTGTTTCACAGTAATAGCGTGCTCTTTCTCTGCAGAGCGACAGAAATGACAAGATTATTAAATAAAGCACGGTGGCAAACAGAGGCATGAGTTGGCGGCAGCAGGTGCTGCAACGTGTCCTACCAGGTTCCGGTTTGGCAACAAAGGAACCCATCCTCCGCCGCAGGTTAGGCCTGTTCTCACAACCCTCGCCTGGTTCAGTCTTCATCTGTACGCCCTACACAAACGAGCACATCAAGAGACTTGTTGAAATAACCTGGTTAAAACTAATTATTATGGATGTTTTGGATCCGATATCAAAACATTATGGGTTAGGACTATTACATTGTTGACAAAAATGTGTCTGACAGCTGGCAGGGCGGTGTTTGTCTGTTGTGGAAGTCCTACCTCAGATTTCAAGTGCTTGGCTCCGTAGGCGTTAGGGCAGACCATCTCAGGCTGCTGGAGGGCTCTCTGGGTCGTGTCGTGGGCCATGAAGTCCTTGGAGTCCACGCTGTCCACCGGAAGGTTGGGCTGCCGCATGTACTGCAACACACAGACGTCACAGGACACATGTCACAAGGAGGACACAAGGAGAACTATCGATACCCAAACCTTTTTATCAGGGTGCATTGCACATCTAATTGGAAATAGCAGGTTATGTCTAAATAACATTATATTTAATGGGAAAAGTGTGAAAGTGTCTAAAGTGTGATACATTTCTTGTTGAAAAGTTGTAATAATAAGGGTCATAAACATGAGTTATGCGCGTGTTATGCCTAACATGCGTCTGTGATACCGAAAGTGTAACAACAAAGAGTTCTGGATGATGGCAAACAGAAGCACATGAGTGGCTGCCATGTGAGTGACACACATGAGGAAATTATCACTGCACTCAACCAGCAGTGAGGCAGGCTTCCCTTTGAGGCCAGGAAGGGAACAGATGTAACCGGACGTGCATCTCTGATAACAGTAGCAACGGAACCTAACCACTAGTGCAGACCCCTGGCTGATAAAGGGGGTTGAGGGCCGTCATGCCGTCTTCCTTTTGAACAGATTTACACATGACCGCATACAGACAATAAATGATACAGACCCAAGATGGTGAACGACCTAAGGTCATGTCACCCATGGAACAATAAAGAAAAACAAAGAAAAAGAGGCAGTATCACGCTGCAGCAGAAGGAATACGGTAGGAGCCGGTGGTGGAGTAGATGGAAGATGTGGAATTATTGTGTACATTAAGAATGTTAACAGGGGAAGAAGGATGAACAGCATGCCTTTTAGTTAATGGATCCGTTTTGTACTTGGATGTTCTAACTAAATGAAGGTTGACTTTGGCATAATACTTTTTTCTTTTTTACAATTTTGTAGTTTGTCATATAGTCCATCATGTCTTCTATTGTTAACTGGTAATTATTTTGTATTTCAAAATATTTTCTGAAACATTTTAAACGTCACATAAGCCGTTTTCACATATGACCTCCGTCTGTTCTCCACACATGTGCGTCCGGAGGTGTGATCGTGAGGGTCATTCACACTTATTCACACTTGATGCCCGATATGCGTAGCTCGGTGTCGCTCAGGCAGCAGTAGATTCTCCAGATGGGTTAGGGGGGCGGGCTTGCAAGGGGCCGGGATATGACGTAGCGTGTCAATCTGGGTTTGTTATGATCTGACCGCAGACAGCACGGAGGCAGAACGGGCACAACTCATCGCGATCATCTTAAATGTTACATATATTAATATATTCCGTTGCATCCACAACATCCGCATCGATCGATGAAAGATTGGAGCATGAGTTAGAGACAAATAGAAGAAACGAGAAGAAGAAAGGAATCTAACAAACACTGGGATGAATGTAGTTGATTTCTGTGTTTAACTGAGAAAACAGGGAGTGGAAGGGCGGGACCCTATAATGTTCAGCTGACTGTTATACAGTATAGCAATTATTATATATAAATAATAATTGTTACGAGAGTAGCGTATTCGTGTGCACGAGTAGAGTGTGTGCGCGAGTAATAAACGAGTCCGGTTGTGTCAGTTTACTTTACTTTACTGTACAGTAAACTGTAAAATGTATGATGTGTATTTTGAGGGTTACGACCTATAATTTAGAGTTCACCAAAAATTACCAGTGCCAGCAATGGCAACATTTAAATATGTTTTATGTTTTATTTCATCCAGCGAACAAAAGGCAACAGGACGATTATTGTTTAGCGGCCACATGCACACGTAGACCGAAGCGTCATCAACTAACGTGAGGTGTGAAATGCCGACAACCTACTGCTCATTCACATATAAGTTAATTAGCATCACCTCCGGAGAACACACTACCTCAGGGGTAGTCTTTTTTCAGGAGGTCCTATGTCAGGAGATGTCATTCACATATGCGACCCAGCAGTAGATTACGCGCATTTGTGAAAGCAGCTATGGTTTACGACCGTCGGACAAATGTTGCAACCCACATTTGGAAAGATACAGAACAGCACCCACGCCGCAGTAAAAGAAAGTGTTAATCATAAGATCTCAGATCTCCCTATTCAAACATACCTTTTCATATTCGGGATCAGCCTCCAAACGTGTCACTTTGGCAGCTGGCTCTGAGGCCTGAAGAGAGAGAGAGAGAGAGCTAGAGTTAGAGAGAGAGCGATTGAGCTAGGTTTACAGAGAGAGAGCTAGGGTGGTTAAGACCATTTACAGGGAGCCCCAACTCAGGTCAATGAACCACTACATTTCCCTTGAACAAACTCTCTTTCCAATGCTTTCTGGTAATACAAATAGCTGTTCAATGGGGTTATTAGCATGAGACCCTAAACCAACCTGGACATAAGTGCACTCACCAGGAGGTTTGCTCCGCTCTGGAACAGATTGTAGGGGTAAAGGACTTTCTCATAGTGCGCTCGTAGGTGTGATCCGATGGCCTTGCCTGGGGCGAAGCCCATCTGGAGAGCGATCTTGGTCCACCGCCGGTCCCGGCAGACCAGGTCAAACCCGCCCTCGTCTGCGACCAGCTGGAGGAAGACAGTTGACACCGCGTCACATGACTTATGTATGGTAAGTAACAACCAACGTCATTATTTGTGCTGACGTTTATTAAATAGCCACCTTGTTTAGTCTGTATAGATCTAAAATCTTCCTCTCCACGTGGGGAATCTTCAAAGGACATCCCTGTAGGTCCCAGAATTTGGCGATTTGGTCCAAGAAGTTGAGCTTCACTCTGGTCTGTGCCTGAGAACAGGGACACGCCGAAACATTAAAAAATCATTAAAAACAGATCATGAAGGCTTGTGCTGTGTATTATATTATATACACATAAACATATACACATACATACAAATAGTATATATTTTTGGAACACACATGAAAATATGTTTAATTGCTTATAATTTAATTAATATATTAAATATAATTATAATTAATATAATTTAATCTTTTTTGCCATTTTCAATATCGTCAATAATTGCTTCAATAATTCCACTACAAAATAATATCTACATCGACATGCAGTATTCAAATACATGTTAAAGAACATCCTACCTCTAGCTCGTTTAGCCTCTGGATCCGAGGGACAAAGTGAAGTCTGTCAACGTCACAGGCAAACGGAGGTTGCCATCCCTGAACATCCAGGAAACAAATTTGCATTTAAGGGACATGAAAGGACCTGAAGGTCATCATGTTTTACAGCAAACCAGACGCTAAATGCATTAGTTTTTAATCAACCTCCAAGTTCTATTCTTGGGCTGATGACAAAAAACACGGTTGAAAATGGTTTGGACCAACGTGGCACAGATTATTCCCAAAAATGACATTGAATCCTCTTGAGTAAAAACACAAAAATAATGGCTGCAACAAAAACATTACTAAAATACATATCTACATTACAAGAAAGATAGTTTACATTGCTCACCCTTGGTTAACGAGATTCTTTTTTGTCTTAATAATAACATGGGCTGAAATACATTGTAATATTTAAGCACCATTGTATGGGATGAAAACATTATTTTTTACAAAACGCCCAGTTTTATAATGCCAATTCTCCAATCATCCATGAGGAAAGTTATTTTACCTCACCAGCCAACATCCCCCACTGACACACAAAATGGCCAGATGGAACACTCACTCAAACAGCCCTGCTTACCACAAAGCCAACATGGAGGACAACACCCCAACACGACTGGAGACCAACACTGGTTGATATACACTACACCCATAAGGCATTGCCCTAATACGAGATTAAATCAATCTAATGGAAGATGACACATATATTCCACTTCAAGTTTAAACTTTTATAGCTCATTAGCAGTGAAGCAAAATTGTTCCACCATGTGGATGTCCTAATTTTGGGGATATTTTACAATTTACAACTACATAGACAGGACACCATAATAAATACCAACGAATTGAAATAAGAAAAACACCAAGAACTAACCAAAGCGGACCCAATGACGATGGATCACTCACACAGACACACACACACACACACACACTTTACACTTAATTGATTATGGACACCATAACACCATGTTCCCAAAAATGCATGCGTGCCTTTTTTCAGGAATAGGGGCGCAGGAAAAACCCTCATGTCTAATATTTTTTTATTTATGAACTGATTATTGGCACACAATTATTTGAAATGCTGCCGAATGGCTTCCGCATAGTCAACTGTGTCAATGTGCCGTGTGCTCAATGATGACAGGTTACTGAGCTACGTGCTATCGTTAGCCTGCTGCTAGTTAGCCGGACTTGTCAGCATCACTGAAGCCCGAACTTAAGACGTGTGGGCATGTTATGCAGGCGACAATAACATCACAACGACTACACATCCCCGTGGTCGTGCTGTCCCTCGCATCCCCGAGGTCCCCGAGAGAGCAGAGGTAACAGACTGAAGAAGGAGAGCTAGCAACACAAAGAATCAGCACAGCCCGTCCGCCATGTTGAAAGTCCCTTTAAATCCTTCATCCTTGGCTGTTCGGTCCATCTTTTGCTTTATCGGTCGTGCACTAAAATGTACCACGATGTTCCCCCAATGGGTCCACGGACTGGTTATCGACCTGGTTCGTAGCTGTTACTCACCGGAGGCGGGCGGACTTTACAGATGCCAGTTTTTTCAGCGATTGGACGGATTTTGTTGATGAAAGCGAACGGATCACCGAATTCTTCCCAGCTGGGCTCGAAGACCGGGCACTCCGGAGGCGGCTTGAACTCGTCCGTCCGAGGTCGGGACATCGTTATGGATCGAAGTGGACGACCCAGATGAGCCAAACTCGCTCCAAAGTAAATACTTGGTTGTATTATTCCGAAAGGCTGCCTCCAATCTTTACCTTCCCACCGTCAGTATCTCTCAGCAGACATCAACACGAGAAGCTGCTCACACACACATCCACGCACAGTGAGCTGAATGTTCCAAGGCAGTGAGCACGTCCGCTCAAAGAAATAGATACCAGATTATTCAACGTTTTTTTTTATTGCAATTTCAACAAAACGACAGCTTTTCGCTCAACCGGTTTGGCAAACACAAGTAGGACTAAGAAGATATTTTTCATTGGTGAAGCTAAAGCAGTAGTGTTCCTGAGATAGTTATTGACTCAAGATGATAGAGATCCAAAATGCATAGCCTTCTATTTCACATCCAGTCCTTTCTTACTTTTGGGTTAATAGAATATTACAATTCCTGAATCTGCGTTGTGTTCAAAGCTTACTATCATAGTCCCCTAAGAGCAGTCAGCCTTTTTGGTCAATTGGCATTGCCATTTGGCATCTTAAAAGTGTTGATCTCAACAGCATTTGTATATGTTAATTAAGTAGCATATTGTCCGTTATACATCGTATAAATTGACTTGTAAATAAACAACAGAAAACTAAGGTTATTAAAACACACAACAGTGATATTCAGAATAAATTGGTTTGTGTTCCTGAGATGAAGTAAAATGCTTTATGAAACAAAAACTATGCATTGTGCATTTTATTGACGTGTGAAATCTCTCTCTTTTGGGCCGTTTGCAAAGTCGGTGTTGGAAAAGTCATAGTCATATGACGAATTATTTACTTGACTGTCTACAAACAATTTTCCTTTGTAACCTATGTTTACACTTGGGCGGATGGATATTTTCAGGTGACAGTTCCATGGCTGCCGGGACTCGTTGTAAATAACCTATGACTAATTAATTTAGCTAATTACTTATATTCAGATACAATCAGCCTATTAATCTTATAATTTCATATTCTCACAAATAAAACTAAATTGTCATGGCACACACCTTGGTTAACATCGGGTTACATTTTCTTTCTTTTAAAAAAAAAACACAACGTGATTTGAACAAATTACAATTTGAACAGTAAAAATACAAACTTGCTAATAAAGTAGAAATAGAAGAGACAGTAATGTAATCACAGCCTGAGGTCTAAAGGATCAGTACTCTTTATCCAATTCGTCATCATCCGAGTCTGTACTAATTTTTCCCAACTCCTCATAATCCTTTTCGAGACAGGCCATATCTTCTCTGGCTTCAGTAAACTCTCCTTCCTCCATGCCCTCGCCCACGTACCAGTGGACAAAGGCACGCTTAGAATACATCAGGTCAAACTTGTGGTCCAAGCGGGCCCAGGCCTCTGCAATAGCTGTGGTGTTGCTCAGCATACACACAGACCTCTGGATCTTGGCCAGGTCTCCCCCAGGCACTGCAGTTGGAGGCTGGTAGTTAATCCCCACCTTTTGGGGGAGGATGGGGGAGGAGGGGGAGAAGGGGTTGGTTCAAAGAGATACGTATTGAAAGCATGGGGCACAAAACTGATCCACAACCAAATACTCACCTTGAAACCAGTGGGGCACCAATCCACAAACTGGATGGAGCGCCGGGTCTTGATGTTGGCGATGGCTGCGTTGACGTCCTTGGGGACCACGTCGCCGCGGTACAGCATGCAGCACGCCATATACATGCCGTGACGGGGGTCGCACTTGACCATCTGATTTGCTGGCTCGAAGCAGGAGCTGGTGATCTCCAGCACGGTGAGCTGCTCGTGGTAGGCCTTCTCGGCAGAGATGATGGGGGAGTAGGTAACGAGTGGGAAGTGGATACGGGGAAACGGCACCAGGTTGGTCTGGAACTCCGTCAGGTCCACGTTGAGGGCGCCGTCGAAGCGCAGCGAGGCGGTGATGGAGGAGACGATCTGTCCGATAAGCCGGTTGAGGTTGATGTAGCTGGGGTGTTCGATGTCCATGTTGCGGTGGCAGATGTCGTAGATGGCCTCGTTGTCCACCATGAAGGCGCAGTCGGTGTGCTCCAGGGTGGTGTGGGTGGTGAGGATGGAGTTGTAAGGCTCCACCACGGCCGTGGACACCTGGGGAGCTGGGTAGATGGCGAACTCCAGCTTGGACTTCTTGCCGTAGTCTACTGACAGGCGCTCCATCAGCAGGGAGGTGAAGCCAGAGCCGGTGCCACCTCCAAAGCTGTGGAATACCAGGAACCCTTGTAGGCCTGTGCACTGATCTGTCTGGAAAATGATTGTTCATTAGCATTACGAATGAGGCAGTGACATATTGAAATATGTCATTTTGTAACACTATTTCCATTGCATTACAGTATATTGCATTAAAATACCAAATATCAACCAAACCAAAGTAATTGGGAAAAACGAGCAATCAGTTTGCCAAAAACACCCCAAAAGACCCAATTACACATTACTTACCTGTAGAGTGTAGCAATAAAAGGACAATACAGGTCTCACACTAAAGCAAGCATTAATGGCCAACAAAGGCAATGAGAATCCAAGTCTGACCCACCATTTTACGGATACGCTCCAAGACTGTGTCAATTATCTCCTTGCCAACAGTGTAGTGGCCACGGGCGTAGTTGTTGGCTGCATCCTCTTTCCCGGAAATAAGCTGCTCAGGATGGAAAAGGTCTCTGTATGTCCCAACCCTCACCTCATCTGGAAGATAGGTTCTTTGTACAATCAGAACAGCTACACAACTTTATACTGTAGCCAATATACACTGAAGAATCATCAGTTAACTTAGAAAACAAATACTTATTTAACCCTTTAAATTTAACCCTCATATGAATAGCCAGAGGGGACTCAAATGTGTGATTTGCTTCTGAATTGGGGCTTTGTAGGAATACAGTATATTTATTTATATATTATTTATTTAACTGTAAATAAACGGAAGATATGTGACTTGGATATGTATAGATATTAAAATATTAGTATTTTAATATTGTATAGTGGTTCAATATAATAATTTTCACTAACAATATGAATGTTATGCTTAAAAAACTATTTAACGGGAACAATTTATTTATATGTTGTTATACCTTCTGCCTTTCAGGCATTGCACAAAACCTGTAAAGCTATCCAATAGCCTACCAGTCAACAACAACTAACTCATGTTATGCCATGGATTTAATGCAGTTAAACACGTTCCTAACAATAACAACAACCAAAGACAAGTAGATGAAAAGTACGTAATTTAGCTACCGCTGGTATAATTTAATAATCATCATAATAATAGGATTTGATTGAATGCCCCAGAAGGCCACACAGTACATAACACACTATTAGGACCCCCCACCTATCACAGTGGGCTCCAAGTCCACGTACAGGGCTCTTGGGACATGGCGACCGGAGCTGCCCGTATTGAAGAAGGTGTTGAAGGGGTCCTGGCGAGAGTTGGCCTGGAGGGGCACATCCAGGATCACCCCGTCGGGCCCCACGTCGTGCTCCAGGCAGAAGAGCTCCCAGCATGCATTCCCCGTCTGGACACCGGCCTGACCCACGTGGATGGAGATGCACTCCCTCTAAATGAACACACACACACACACACACACACACACACACACACACACACACACACACACACACACACACACACACACACACACACACACACACACACACACACACACACACAGGGGTCTTTGATAT
>OMLJ01020040.1:1423-25785 GCA_900302595.1 Gadiculus argenteus | reverse complement strand
TGTGTATCAAGGAGGCTGCAGGCCCAGATGATATACAACACATAAACATTGACCTACTCTCTAGCTTGCCTCTTTGAGCCAGGCCAAACTAGGCCAAACCAAGCCAAACCAGGCCAAACCAGGCCAAACCAAGCCAAACCAAGCCAAACCAGGCCAAACCAGGCCAAACCAGGCCAAACTAGGCCAAACCAGGCCAAACCAGGCCAGCTACTTTGTATCGCTGACAATGTGTGAATCTTTGTGGCGCAAAGTTTGTTACAATCTAAGATGGATTACAATCGTTAATATACTGTAATCAATGGTTATTAGAACAGCTGTTGAGCAGAGTGATACATGTATACCGGTAGCTACAATTCTAAATTCTCCTTCTGCTGTTATAGTCCATATATTCATATACATACATATTCATGGGATCACATTACAACCACATTGCTTTACTTGGTCGCTATTGCTAATGCAAGCTATTGCTTCATCAAAATGCACTTTTATTTTAGCACAGCAGAGATCGCACACACATACAGGCATATACGCACACATGGCCATGTACTCACACAAACACAGACACACACAACCTACTGCTGTGGTTTCAAGCAGCAAGTACATGTGAAAACACATTAGATGGTCCCACTGAGGACTGCTGTGCTCACGTGGAGGGACAACAGTCACGGTCCTGCCGTTGTCTTCACCTCTGTGAAGTTGAAAGTCAGACATGGAAATCGGTCATAATACACAGTTTACTGCTATCAATATTTAGCCACTTAAGAGACAGGTCACTAGGGAGCAGTTTGGACCTAAAAAGAAAAGTGTGACGCAACCATGCTTTAATTGGGGGATGTGACCCAGAAATAACTTTCTTCATGGACACCGCAGCTGACCTGTCCTGCCCAAATGCGCTCTCTCTCTCGCTCTCTCTCTCTCTCTCTCTCTCTCTCTCTCTCTCTAGACAGACAGACAGACAGACAAGGCTGTCCTCAAACATCGGAGGACGAGGCTTAAAAAGCAAGCTGACCGCTGCGCCTCCCTGCTCCTTGCCACCAGGGTCCACACACAGCCTGACAGACAGAAATCCCTATTGACCCGCTTTCTATTTCTTTTTATAGATTTACTTTTGACATTTTTGTGTGACGGTATTTGTGAGTGGGTTGTCAAACAATGTCATTAAAATGACATTGTATGTTGTACAATGTCATTAAATGACAAGAGACGGACAGGTATGCTGTACAATATTGTAAAAAATGACATTTTATGACTGTATGAATGTATGAATTTTATGAATGTAATTAAAATGACATAAAGCAGGTCAATAGGGATTGTATGTAATTTTGACATAAATACAATAAAATGACATGTTGTACCGTGACATTTAAATACCATGGTATGGCCCGCGATACAATTACTTGTTTATATAGTGGTTTATTAAAGCCCAGAATATTTTGAAGTTATTTGCCTGTGCGGGGTCACAAAAGAAAGGAGATGGGACATCAAAGAAAAGAGCAGACAACATTGCTCATTCACGTCACACACATTAGGCCTTTGAAGGCTGAGGGGTCTGGAAACTCCCCGGGCCCGTCCTTATCCTGAGGAATACACAACCCACCCTGCAGACTAGACTAGCTCTTGTATGCGTGAGGTGCTGGCAGTCCCGGTGACCCAGCTGCTGTGCATATTCTGCGGTGCAGGGGGGGCCCCACAATCCGCGGGTGGATCCCCTCAGACCATCAGCACAGCCCTCCCACGAAAGCCGAAAGTCTGTTGAGGGCCGATACAGCTCTCCCGCAGAGCCAGCTTTTGGTTCAGTAAGTCACTGAGAGAGTGGAGCGAGCGAAAGAGTGTATGCACACATTTTTGCATGATCATTTTTCTTTTGCCAGATTGTATTCAAATGTATTGCAACTGAAAGATATTAGTCTGTGAAATAAATGTTTGTACACGCAGATCTACTAGAAGAGGAGAACGAACGCGGCAATATATTAAAGACACGATCAACGTTGACGTGTCAGGAAGTCGTCTGCTACAAGAAATACCAGCAAAAGGAATGGATATCTGCTGAAACATTACAAAAGGTCACAGTAAGGAAAGAAAATTACAGTAACAAACAGTCACACTAGAACATCCAAAGCTAAGGCACAACAATGATACAGCAATTCCCACAGAATAGTGAAGAAAAGCGTCATGTTTGACAAGCTGAACTACATCAACAAACTAGCGGAGGAAGAAGCAACAAGAAACGGAAACATGAAACAGCTACATGACACCACCAGAAAGAAAATACACCAAGCCAGAAAGACCAGTAAAAGATAAAAGGCAAACCCTCCCGGATATCCAACCAGCAGGAAACTATCTCCCCATCAGCTGTGACACACCAGAGATGAGATTCAGAAAGCAGTACAGAAAGTGAAGAGTAGCAAAACAGCAGGGCCAGATAATATTCCAGCAGAAGCATTAAAGGCTGACTTGGCCAATACCGTAGAAATGCTTTATCTTCAGAAAAGGAAAGAGGGCATTATTAACAAGATTCCCAAGAAAGGGGACCTTGGAAATTGTGCCAACTTTAGAGGTATCACACTACTCTCTGTACCAGGGAAGGTGCTAAATAGACAGCCTGGTATCACGTGCTGATATCTGACATTGTGCTAATAACGTTCGTGCATGCGCACAAACGTTATTTATCTATTGAATCGTGTCCCAGAGCACGATTGTCTGACTTTTTTCGTGCTTCACCGAACGCAATGTAAATGAATGGGAGCGTTTCTCAGTGTATTTCGTGCTGCCAGAACGAAATGTAAACCAATGCATTTTGAATGGGAGCGTTTCTCCGACGTAACTCTAACCTTAACGCTAACCGTAAACCCTAACCCTCACCCTAACCCTAACCCCTAACCGTAACCCTAAACGTCCCCCTAACCGCAACCGTAACCCTATTCAAAATGCATTGGTTTACATTTTGTTAAAATCGTGCTCTGGGACACGATTCATAGATGAATAACGTTTGTGCGCATGAGCACGATATGGCGTGATATTGCGTTGAAATAGAATAATACTGTATAGAATGAAAGACGTAGTGGACCAACAACTAAGAGACCAACAAGCAGGATTTCGGAAAATTGAAGGAAGGAAACTAAAAGAAGGAAAAATTGAATCCAGTGGACATTTATGGCGCTCAAAGGAGGTACAACAACAAATAAAAATAAGAATCTTCAACTCCAAATGTCAAATCTGTCCTGTTCTATGGAGCCAAGACCTGGAGAACAACAAATTCCACAACCAGAAAAGTACAAACCTTCATAAACGGATGCAGGAGGAAGAATTCAGAAAATCCATTGGCCAGACAAGATCTTGAAGACCTGTGGACGAGGACAAAGCAAACTCCAGCTAGAGACCAAATCGGACAAAGAAGATGGAGATGGATTAGGCATACCCTTCGTAAACCAATGTTGAATACCACCAGACAGGCTCTGACGTGGAACCCCAGGGGAAGAGAAAGAGAGGTCGGCCTAGAAACACCTGGCAGAGGGAGTTCCAGAGAGACATCTAAAAGATGGGATGCACCTGGAGGGTATTTCATCAAAGTCACTAACGAAGGTGGCACTTAGTTGATTAAGCCCAGTTAGAACTAGCGCCAACTTCCAACTGAGGCTAAAGCCGTTCCATCAACGCAATTCAGCCGCGCCTTGCTCAGGTTAGTTCAAACCAGGCTAACGTTAGTGTAATAGTTAGCTAATGTAACCAGCCCAGAACCGTGAATGTCGAATCATGGATCAAATGTCCGAGCGGGGTCTTTCCAGCGGCGAACAGAGGCTGCTTGTGGAGGTCTATGAGGAGTACAAGCATATAATAACTCAAAAAGGGAACACCATAACCATTAATAAACACAGGGAGACTGCCTGGCAAAAACATTTTACATGCATTTTAATTGAATATTGACCATGGTTTTGAAATCAGGGAGATAGTCTGAGGTAATGTGTCTGTCTTGCACCTGGTTGTCTGGGGTTCAATCCCCACGCAATTAGTAATTTAGGAAGGATTACTGGATAAGTCAAATAACTTTTTATTCCATTTATTTTCCATTTCGTTGAAGAGATAGAGATAGATGCAGCCAGAAAAAAATATTCTAAATTGACTAACCATAGTATTTATCTCAACAGAAGTGGTCTCGGCTGCCTGCGGAGAAACTCACCTGAATGGAATTTATGTGGCTGACAATTTCCCATGCAGCGGTGTCTTTGTCATCATGACAAAGACTTCACTATTAGTAACATTACGAAAATAAGCAAATGCCAAGAATTCTATGACATACTCAGGGAGCAAACTCGGGTCGCCCGCACCAGAGCTAGCACTAGACCACTCACCCAACTGCTAGCTCCAGATTGCGGTAGAATACATAGATTTGTATAAAAATGTGATGAGAAAATATCCATGATAACAATAGATAACAATTAATTTCATTATTTTATTTGCATAATTTCATCTTAGACACTTAGTGAAAATTTAGGCAGTTTGTACTTCATATATGTCAATTTATGACAAAATCGTGAAGACTAGGCTTGGTGGGACCTTCCAGGAACCTGCTGGAAACCAGTTTTAATTGTAACTTAACTGTTAACTGTTTTTAACTTTCCTGTATAATAATGGCACACTTGTTTCCGACAGATGGACTGAAACACTGATCAAGTAAGCCTGCAGAAGGCCTAACAGTTGGCCTGCTACCAACCAGGTTAGTTTGGTCAGATAAATTGCCATGGGGACTTAGCGGAGATTCCCTTAAATCAAGTTAATGGAACGCAACTCTAACTGAAAGTAGTGAGGCTTGGCGAAATAAGCCTGGCTTTGCCTTTAGCTTGGTTGATGGAATTCACACTAACCCCTCTGGTTCTCTGGAGATCCTTTGTTGTGTGTGTGTGTGTGTGTGTGTGTGTGTGTGTGTGTGTGTGTGTGTGTGTGAGAGATGTTGATATTGAGCAAAAACATGCCGGAAGATAAATCAAGACAGGATATGTCATGTGCTGAAAATATGTTTTTATTTGCCCATGGCTCTGAAATTCTGCCAAAAAGACTATGTGCAAACAAAGCAAATAGTAAGTTACACTAATGTTGGCTGCAGTTTGCTGGCACTCGTAACACATACATAAGGATATATATTTGCATATAATCAATACCTGTATTGTAAAAGAAACCGAGGGTATAAGCTTGTAGCAATTTTATAAGAGCATTGAATGTAAACAATTTCGACTATGTCAAACAAAAAATACTGTTTGAGAATAATATCTTGATTAAAGCATTAATAATGGGTGATGAGTGAAGCCAAAATACTTGTAAGCAAAATATTGTAGATACGGTTAATAGAATTGATTAATCCTAAACATCTGAACTGAAATACTAAGCAACAACACTGCCTTTCTCCACATGCTGGCTAACACCGTTTCTACAGAGATACATCTCCTACGACTTTAGAACTGTTGAAAATAAACATTAGCCAAAACTAACAAAGCTTATATATGTCAGTAAAAGAATACTGGTTCATGTACTATAACATAAGAAAGTCAAGCTTTTAGGAGACTTATGAGCCACAGAGTCTACCATTGCATATTTCAAAATAAAAGCACCGTTCTGGAATTTAAACGCAAAACCAGCAAAGTAACTCAAGCGAAGTATAGGTACATTTAACGTAGGTTTCATTAACTGGGTGACTAAAATGAAAGATTACTGCATTCTATGGAAAGCAACTGCAGCAGACAGTTAAGTGAGGAGTCATTTCTCATCGTCTTTTTGTGGTTTATAAGGCACAAGTTAGGGTATTCGAGATTAAGCACAACATATTTTGTTGTTTTTATAAACACTTCGGAAGACTAGGTCAGTGGCAAAATGGTTCGCAATTAGGACCATGTAAAATATACACACGGGTAAAGGTAAAACATGGGTTAAGACCAAATAAAAATATAACACATTTTCTTATCAAACCAAATTGGCTTCCGATATTTTGATATCTGTTTTGTCTTCAGAAGACCCAATTCTATCAATTCAAAAAAGTGCATCCAGTAACAATAGAACAGCTGGTGTTTAAAGATAATCATTTTTCAATATATGATTGTAATTTTTTTTTAACAATAGCTAAATTGTTCCAATCTGAAATGTACAAAAGACACAATGGCATATCTTTTCCATTTGCATCCAATTTCGAGTGGGCACAGATTCGGAGAATCCCCCGCATCTCTATCAAATGGTGTCGGAGCCACAGCGCTTGACAGAGTATAATTGTTTGTTTGATAGGTGTGATGACTTATCTTCATCCTCCTCCTCCTGCTGCTCATTCATCCTCACTCTTGCTCCCGTCCGTCTGATCCTAATAGCGGAAGAAGAAAGACGACAGCTGAAGAGAGGCCAGGGAGTGTGGATGTAGAAACAGGATAATCACACAGAGAAGACGGAAAAGTCAAAGACTGTAAGAGATTGATAGAGACAACAATCACAAGTGCAATGAGGATACTTTTAAACAGATGGAGGGAGCGAGAGAGAGAGAGGGAGAGAGACAGAGACATATTATAAAGAAAGAGATATTAAAGATCCATAACAGTGTGATGAATGCTTGATGCCTGGCAGGGAGGTGTGGTGGAAGGGGAATTGCCACAGATCAATTATGGACATGCTGGGGAAGTACAAAAGAGGAACGTTTGGAAGTTTAGCCTCTGCCCTTTCTGCCAATACCTCAGAGAGAGCCACTAGGAGACATCCAGTGGGACTCTGGAAAAAGAGGCTGACTTAAAAAAAAACAAAAACTGTCAGACTCTTACGCTCTCTCTCCGACAAAGCCTTTGAGGAACTGGCCTTTAAAGTGCAGACATCTCTAAGAGTAGAGTACCGTCTAAACCAGACCTGGGCATTGCACGGCCCTTTCGTTGACTCGACCGGCCCGTGTAAGGTTAATTGGAAATGACAAAATAAATGTAATAAATGAGTAATAAATTCCAAACTCGAGGGATCGAAAGAATTCCTCGAGGGTCAATCGATTACTCGTTTAACTATTATCTATTTTTAGAATTCAACGCATCTGCAGTGGGAATAGGCCTAATGATGAACGGCAATATTACCAACCCAACGTTTAATGAGTATTCTCAATCAAAACAGGCAGTTATCAGAGTATTAATTATTTAACTTGAAACTTTAACTTCTCCCTTTTCTCTGTGTACATTCTCTTCACTCGAGCAGTGATGGTGCGCCGCGACGACGCTGTGTATTCAGGCTCTATGAGGCCATGAGATCACAAACCCCTGGTCATCCACAAACTCAGAGGCAGCATCCCTTTTTACACGGCCAAGCCGGTTCGGTCGTGGGTTGGCACGCACAGAAATGTAATCCTCTTATCTCAAGAGGTGTCTGTGTATAACCGAGGGGGTAGGACCCCCCCGTTCGTCTCGCAGGCTTTCTTGGTTCACAGTAGAAGGCGGGGCTGCGCACAGAGACTAGACGCCTTTAGGTTATTTGCATACTCCAGAATGTTTTTTATGAATGAAGACACCCGCATGCAAGAATGAGTGTAGGCTTCAAACACGGTTAACTATTCATCCTAGACAAACCCTTTCTGGTTTGAAATTGAGTGGTTAACACCAAAATGTTGACTATTTTGTAAATCCCATTGAAACGGAAACCGGATAAGGAAAGGAGGGCTGTTTACGTTTGGTTGTAGTCCTTTCGCTCAGTTCTCCGTCTCAATAGTAGGGCTAGAACCAAGCGAAAACACTACAACCAGCCGCCCTTTCCGTTTTCAGGTCCAGTCCGGTTTCCGTTTCAATGGAATTTACAAAATGCCAAATAAAACACAGAAACAAAACTGTATTTCACTACGATACTTGATTTGGAACATCAACGAAGACCATTAACCTCTCGGTGAGTTGCACATTTCTGAAAAACGAACGTTTAGGGTTGTTTTAAGGACAGGTTTGTGAATGCACATTGCCAGCCATTCTGAAGCAGGCAGGGGCGATTCTAAATGAGCCCAATACCCGAGACAGGACCAATAGTCAACATTTCGGTGTCAACCGCTCTATTTCATCCTAGACAAACCAGAAGGGGGCTCAATATGTTGAATACCGGAATTGTCCAGGTGCTGCAAGCAGTGTGGGAGTGTGGTAAGCAAAATCTGTCCATCTGTCACATAAAAAAGCTGCAATCAAACCAGCCAGTGCTTACTCTCCAGTCGTCCCAATCCTCCTTTGTTACACCCTCACAGCCTCGAGTACTCCCGGCAGCTTTGCAGGCCTGCGCTTCCAAGTCATGCGGTTCTTGAATGCTACCACGGAGTCCCCTTTATCCGGTTATGTTAAACGGATCTGCATTTCCCTGTGTGACGCTCACTGTGGAGCCAAGCCAACACATTGAAACACCTCTGTCTGCAGGCATCACAGGTACAATAACAAATACCAAAACACCATCACTACCAATAACAATCCTTATGTTCATTGGCGGTCATTGCGATCTAACGGGATCAAAAATGTCTTGGATTTGGTGAGAGTGGGTGGGAACAGCTTGCTGGGGAGTCATTATGCACAGCAGATGGGTCGATACCTGTATGATGTCGGCGTTATTGCTCTGCAATTCCAACTTGGCTGACACAACTGCGAGGCGGATTGCACAAATTTGAAACTTTTGAAACAGATAAGTTAATTAAAATATGAATTAGATTAGAAGTAATTTATTTATGATATTGCACTTACAAATGTATCCAAAAACATAATTAATAGCTAAAGTTATTCTACCTAGCAAATGAATGATGCTCAATGAAGAATAAGTACATTTGCAATAAGCTACTGAGCTTGTTGCAAACAATAAGCTCAACAATAAGCTTCAATATTCTTTGAGCTCAAACCAAAAACTAAAAACGCATTGTGCTTCTAATACCTCAATCGACCAATTCTTACGCAAACACCAAAATTCAAATGCAATTGAAACTGTCTCATTTACCTCATATGTGCACTCCCTCAACATTCACATACCATTCCTTTTCTCCCGATGGAACCGTGGGTCAGAGACAAACGCAATTTCGATTCCTCTATTTGTCTGGCATATATTTGGGAATTTACAATAAAGCTGATTTTGACTTTGAAATCCTGTCCTCCAACCCATCTTCTGCGACGCGATAAGCATACCTATGAGGGCTTATGATCCAGGTGCCGGGTTTATATTTCCGTGAAAAAAATCGGAATAAAACAACAACCTTTTTTTTCCCTCTGGCATTTTGCAAAATGCCGGCTGCATCGTACCTCTTACCCCGAAACGTAAATAAACCAAGTAGAAATTTCGGAAAAAAGGGGAACGTGCATCGTCACATCGGGACCACGAGTGATACCGGTAGTTATATCCGATACGAAAGGCGCGATGCTGATTCTGCGTGAAGAGGTGGGGGGGGGGGGCAGTGTTGCGCGGCGACCTACATTGTCGTCCTGGTCGCTGTCGTCGTCGCTGACCACGGGCTTGGCCTTCCCGCGGCCGGACCTCTTCTTCCCGTCCTCGTCCTTGGCCAGCTTGATCTTGACGCGCACAGACTTGGCTTTGGAGGAAAACACAGGAGGGGAGGAGCGGCATGAGATGGGAGTCCAAGGGAGAACGCAAATGATCTACGTAATAGCCTGGCCTCGCTCGTTCCCATGCGTTATGTATATGGTCCTATAACGTTTCCACCTTTAAGTATAGAGGGTTAAAAAATAGCACTGCTATGGGGAATTAAGTTGTTTCTCATCCCGTCACTGAGTTCCTAAACTCCATCTATTTAACCCCGCCGCCGTTTGATTGACAGCTCCAGACTTGAGTCCTGAAGGAATAAGGTCGTTCTGGACTACGGAGATATTTTCTTTGTTGCACAGAATCACAATGACATAAAATGCCTGAAGTAGTGTGTGTGAGTGTGCTTGCAGGTGTGTGCGTGTGCGTGTGTGCGTCTGTGTGTGTGTGTGAAGAAAGGCTCGGCGGGGGTACTTGGGGAGATAGCGGTGAGGCATAGAAAGTGATTTCCGTTTATATATCTATTCATCTGTGTTCTCCACCTTCTGCTTCTGATTCTTCCTCGTCGTCGTCGTCATCTTCGTCGCTTTCTTCCTCGCTCTCCTCCTTCTTGACAATCTTCTGCTTGGCGCTCCTGAACACCGACTGAAGCACGATGGAGTCCTCGTAGATCTGGAAATGGGCGGACAGATAAAGGCGCTGATTAACATAATAAGTGTATATAGATTACCTGATTACTCGAGGGAACGTACTGTGCCAGGCAGGAAAAACCGAGTTTCATCATGAGTGACTTTATAGCCTTCACTGTACTCCGACAGAATTCGTTTTCCTCGGCTAATGAGGAGGAGGTGAGAATGAGAAGAGCCTTGGCAGGAAAGAAGTAGTCTGGGGACCAAATGACTGGGAGTGGATTCAGACACAGGCAGGATGTGGACATTGGAGATGGAGCCCAGTTATCAGGGTCAGTCCCCCCACACCTTAGTGCCGTAGCAGGATATCCGCCTACCCCTCAGTGGCACATTAAAAAGTGGTGAAGATCCATTATTGTACATGAGCTGACAGCCTATCCTTTACCGTCTCCCTAGAGGTGGGGCTGGTCCGCTAATACGGGGGCGCCGGCCTAAAGGTCTGCTCTTGCTTCATGATCCTTGTCCTCGGTGTTTAAATAAATGGTCGGTGGAAGGTGTTAGACCAGTATTTTCTGTTTTTATTGTTTTTCTTTTTAACCTTGAAATTCATTCCCTTTGTCCCTCTTTACAACAATTTTGAGTTCAAAGACGTTTAAATAACTATCCCCTTCATACTAGTGGATAAGCAAATACCTTTGTGTAAACCATTTGAACTCTGCTTTGTGTGATCAAGAAATCAACACAACACACGGGGTGAGGAGGAGAGCCGGTGCTGCAGCCTGACCTGGGAGCCCTCCAGGTTGAAGGTCTGGGCGTTATGACACAGCAGCATCACGTCCTTCTCCAGGTCGCCCACACCGCGGTACTTGTGGTTCCTCACACGGTCCTGTTGGTGCAGTATGTATGATTGTATTCTCAGCTGCTTGGCTTTCTCGAATGCAAAGCCTTTTTAAAAAGGGTTAATAAGGCAGGCAGTGAGTTTGTTTTGAACACTTGTAATTAATGTCAGTGTTGAACGCACCTTGATCTTCTTGAAGTCCACCGGCTTTCTGATGAGCTCGTAGTACTCCGGGAGCTCTTTCTTGGACGGCAGCTGGACGAAAACCTCGCTGAGTTGTCTTCCTGACCTGTGAGACAATTACCACATACAATGTCAAGTGCTGGAACCTTCCACATGCTTTATTTCCAAGCAAACCACATCTTTACCCAGGCTTGAATGTCAACTTCAAGAAACAGCATTTTTAACCAACGGTTTTTCTCACCAATGTCTGGGAATTTATTTTAAATTAACCATCATTTTTTCCTCCAAATAATTAATTGGTAGTCTTTCTGTTCTCAAAATAACGGTTTAAATTGCAAAAAGAAAAAATACTAATTTTCTCTGAAATGCCACACAAGGAAAAGGTTGTATGTCAGTGTTTCTTGCCAAAGTCAAAGTTAACTTTATTGTCAATCAGACAATGCAATAAGTTATTACACATCGAAATTGCATTACCCCATACTCCAAATGTGCAAGTTAACACACAACATATAACATTATAGTGAACAAAGACAACAAAAAATATACACAACATATACAGACAGTGGGCATGTACATTACACCTGTGTAGTTCATTTTGAGGTATGTTATTGAGGTGCAATAATAAAAGGTACAATATAGTAAAATGGAGAAAAGCAGCATGGAAGTACATATGTATGTAAACATGTATGTTATTGTGCATAGTAAGAGCATAGTACAGACACTTGAGTTTAGAATATTTAAATATTTATTTTAATATATTCATGGAATTTTCTTGAGTGAGTTGAGTAGTCTGATGGCCTGTGGGAAACAGCTGTTGCTGAGTCTGGTAGCCAGGCACCGCATGCAGTGGTAGATAGTTAGATTAATACTTTATTGATTCCCAGGGGTAATTCAAGTCACAGTTGGTTGTACACGTCACACACAGAAGTGGGAGGTCAGCTCTCCTCATCCGGCGAAGGAAGTGGAGGCGTTGCTGTGTCTTCTTGACTAGGGAGGTGGTGTTCTGTGATATGCACCCCCAGGAATGTGCTGCTTTTCACAGACTCCACTGCACTGCCATTGATGGTGATTGGGGTGTGTGTGTGTATGTGTTTCATCCTGAAGCCCAGAGTTGTTCTGTTGATGTGGAGTTGTAGATTATTGATTTCACACCAGTTGATAAGTTAAGTCTCTGTAGGCATCATCGTTGCGGATGAGGCCCACCACTGTTGTGTCATCTGCTTGATGATGTGGTTTGAATTGTGCCTGGCACAACAGTCATGTGTCATTAGTGTGAACAACAGAGGGCTCAACACACATCCCTGAGGGACCCCAGTGTTCATGATGGTGGTCTCTGAGGAGTTTTTGGCAACTCTTACTGTCTGTGGTCTGTCGGTAAGGAAGTCCAGTAACCAGTTGTATAGTGGGGTGCTGATGCCTATTGCACCAAGTTTATTCGTCAGGTGTTGGGGGATGACTGTGTTGAAGGCAGAGCTGAAGTCGATGAACAGCGTCCACCAGAACTGTTTGTGTTTTCCAGATGAGCCAGGCGTAGGTGGAGTGCTGTTGCTATGACATCATCAGTGGAACGTTTGGGACAGTATGCAAACTGGAATGGGTCAATTGTAGTGGGGAGACTGGATGCTATATGAGCCATGACCAACCTCTCAAAGCACTGGCCGTGATTGCTGTGAGTGCGATAGGCTGGTAATCGTTCAGTGTTGAGGCTGGTTCTAGGTGTTGTTGTTGGGGGACTTTGCTGCTATTTTTGCCATTTCCTCAAATAAATAATACTCAACGTGGGTGAATTCTCTGATCCAGAGTAGGAACACATCCGAACAGCTAGCTGTGACTTTGAACAGTCTGACTTTGCAATCATCTTTTAAAAAACAAAAAAAAATTATATTGCATTTTTTGTATTAGGTCTACAGCAACATACAGTATAATAATCTTTGGGAGCTTGACTTTGCAATCATTATGATATATGAACTGTATCTACAGTATGTTTATATTGCCTCACAATTTTCTATGTGGTTGATTTGGATTGAGAGGACTGCCTTTGATAAGGAGTTGGACTGTGGATTTTCTAGTGACAGCAAGGTTTTAATAATAACATAACAGCTCTTATGAAAAAGCCCAGATCACAGAGTTAAACAACAATGGTTTTTCTGGCGTCTGGCACAACGACAGGACACACAGAGGAAAGGAAATGAAATGCGTCACATTTGACATGATTGAAAACCTTTTCTTTGTGCTTTTATTAACACTTAACCTCCTGAGATTCCGGAGTACTGTGATCATTTTAAACCAGCCAAGTCACATGACCACGACTTGGTTAGTTTGCTATGCGTGAGATGGGGCTGCCACAGGAAAAAAAATAATTTATCATTTTAGAACGATCCCTTTAGAGAGTATAAAATAGGTTCCTAGAGCACTGTTGGATTTCAGACACATTAGGGTGAATATTAAAACGTCTATCAAATATCAGGAAATACAAAGCGCCCGTCGTCTGGGAGATTTCACCGTGTAAGTTGCTGCCTCCAGTCTCTTCAACAAAATCAAATAATTGGGTAATGTTGGAACTTTAAACGTCGAGCCTAGCCAACCTTTTGATTCAATATTTGGATGTATTTTGATATATTGCTGATTGAATCTTCGAAAGAATGAAAACCATATGCACTTATCTATGATTGTAACGTTTGTTTCCCAAAGTGATTTCTCTGCGATTTGCTGTAGTTTAAGACGTTTTCTTTCAACATTCGCTCGGTATCTCACTATGGGACATGTCCCTCGCGCTGTCCCCCAGAAGCAATTTTACACTACGCCAGTCGTGACTGGCCAACAGACGTGACGTCTGCTTGCAGAGGAGGTACTCCTTCCTACTACATAAGTCCCGTCGTCATGTCATCTCTTCAGTCTTTAACCTCTTCTCGCTCCTAGAAGCACCTCTTGGAAGGTAGGTGTAGACGGCCTAGCATACTTTTCCTAGAGCGAGCTAACCCCACGGTCACCGAACGCTAGCCCATATCGCTACATCAAACCTCCATGAGGATAAAGTTAGACTGTGACCAAACCGTAGCTGCAATCCACTCGATAAAGTCGGTCTGTCACCAAACAGCGGCCGTTCATGAGCGGAGAGAACATGCAGTCGGAGTCTGAACCTACCCTAACCGAGGGCTCGGGGAAGCCTCAGACAAAGTCCTGCGTGTGCGGGAACAAGATGTCGGGAGCGGAAAGCCACTCCGCCTACATCTGCTGCCTCGGGCTGGAACACACCAAGGCTGCTCTCGCACTCCCGGCTACCTGCAAGCATTGCGCACGTTTTTTCGCACAAAACCTGCAAACGCCGACTGAATAAGCAGGCGAAGCTCTTCACAGGAGATCCCGTAATGGGGGTAACCGACCCACCACTACTGGATATAGTGGGAGGTTCCCGGGGACTCGCCACTCCACTGGGCACCAACTGGGGATCGGAGGTGTACCTCACAGAAGCTTCCCAGCCACTGGAGTTGACTCAACCCGACCCTTTCGAGGCTAGCCTGCTGGCAGAGCCCGACCAAGCCGGGGGCGGTTACTCCGAGTTGGGAGAGGAATCTTTCAGCCTCAGCTCTGATGAGGATGAGGAGGATGACTCTCCCCCCGCATTGCGTCGCTTATGGTGATGGGCGGTGCGTGCACCAGCTCCCCGAACCCGGCCGTCAGCGTGGACCTCCACGAGGCCTGCAAAAGGGCAGCTGCGAGGCTGATCATAGAGTGGCCTGAGCCACTGGTGGAGGCCGCAACATCTCGCTACGAGGGCAAGCGACTCCCAAGGGCGAAAACCTCGTCCAGCCTGCTGCTTCTGGCCTTTCCCGAGTGCCTGGATGAAGCGACCCGGTCTTGGAGCAAGCCTCTCTCGGCCAAGATCCCTGTCCATCGGCGTTGAACTGGGCCAGTATGGAGGAGAAAGGGTTCCCCTAACTGTTTCCAGTCGTTGTTGACGGACAAGGGCTACAAGGCGATTGCCACGGCGGTGAGGGCACGCAACGCATCATCGCTGCTGCTGGCTTACCAGGCAGAGCTGGAAGTCGACATGTCAGCGTCACCCACCCCAGCCCTGTGGGATGAGCTGTGCGTCGTGACGGCCCTGTGCCTGCGCCTTCACAGGAGTGCTGTCCAAGTGTCCGGCAGGGCCATTACTCTGATGGTCGCCCAAGAGAAAGCAAGGTGGCTGAACCTGTCCAGTCTCTCTCTGAGGGAGAAAACCCAATCTTTTCGACGTGCCTGTGGACCCGAAAGGCCTGTTTGGCCCAGCGTACGGCATCATGCTGAAACGCTGGGAGGAGAAAAAGAGAGAGCCAAGCCGCCGGAGCACAGTGGTGCGTGGGGGAGGAAACCACCCACGCCTGGGGCTACGCCAGGTGCCCGTGCGGCCCCTCCGGCTACTCAGGGGGCCATGAAGAAACGGCGCGCTACATAGGGCGCTGAGGCCAGGGGGGTACGCCAGGCCCGGCCAGACGCCGTCACCGCCCCCCCCCTAGATGTTCTGTTCCAAACCCGGTTCCAGGACGGGTTACAGAGGGCTATGTTCCAAGCCCTGCAAAAGGCGTGCAGAAGGCCGTTCTGCCTTCACAGTTCACGACCAGGCGAAGAGGAGAAGGGTCAGACCTGCAGAGAGCTCGGTGGAGCCGCAGCGATGTCTCACGGACGCATACGAGTGCATAAGCACACACCAGTGCTCAAAATCACACATGTTCCCCTTCCCCGATAAAGTGTTTATAAAAAATGTATCCCAGTGCGCATCCCGGCTCCGAGCCGAGGGCACAGCCTCATGTGAAAACAAAAAAATGATAATAAACATACAAATAAACGAACAGAATATAATAAAGCGGTGCTTGGTGGGCATGAGCGCTGGTGCACAGCCCACCATGCCCGTTCGGCCCAGCACGACAGCGAAACCAGCGATGCCGGGGCCACTGTCCTGCCGGGCTCAACAGTGGTGCATCAGATTGGGTTATGAAAACCTGAATACAGGCTCCAATTTGCGTCCACTCCTCCCCGTTTCAACGGGATACTACAGTCGCAGGCCCGTGGAGAGAAAGCACATGTTTTACAGGAGGAAATCATCTCTGTATAACACAAAATGGCGATTCGGATAGTGCCACCAGAGCAAAACCAAAGCGGTTTTTACTCAAGGTACTTTCTAGTCCCAAAGAAGGGAGGGAGCCTGCGGCCGATATTAGCTATACGTGCTCTGAACAGCTACTTGAAACTGTACGGTTTCAGGATGCTGACACACGCCATTCTTATACGCTTCGTGCGCCCAGGAGACTGGTTCACAATCATAGATCTAACAAACGCTTATTTCTATATCCCGTTATCGTTACCCATATTATTCGTTAAGTCCACGGGTGTTGCACGGAGGCTGCTATCACACCTCTCAGGGAGAAGGGAAAGCTTTTGGCAACGTACATAGACGACAGGCTTCTAGCCACACAGTCACCCCAGGATGCTCAGGCGCAAACCAGCTTGCTCGCACCTGATGTCCCTGGGTTTCACAATAAACGTGAGAAAGAGTGTTTTGATTCCTACTCAAAACATAACGTTCATAGGCTTGTGCCTCAATTCAGTGACATTCAAAGCATGTCTGTCCGCGGAGAGGGTGGAAGCCTTTCAGGCTTGTCTGGCACTCTTTTGCAGGGGGACGATGTTGAAGTTAAAAACGTGCCTCAGACTATTAGGTCTGATGGTGTCGGCGCTGGTAGTAGTCCCGCTTGGCCACCTACATATGAGGCCGGTTCAGCGATGGGTTGCATCACTCAAACTGAACACAGACGCGCCATTGGCCATCGCCAAGTGCTTATCTTCATGGCATACGTCTTGGCGCTGCGCCCTTGAAAGCGTGCGTCCTTGCGGGCGTTCCCATTGGACCTATCCTGGCAAGGAAAGTCCTTTCGACGGATGCCTCTCGAGCAGGCTGGGGGGGCCGTATACGAACAATAAATGGCACGTGGAGTTCACAGGCTGTGTCACTGGCGCTGAAAAATGTTCTTCCCTTTCTGAGGGCAACATGTTCTAGTCAGGATGGACAACACCACGGTGGTGGCATATATAAAGCGTCAGGGGGGGCTACGCTCCTTTCAAATGCACACGTTGGCACACAGATTGACCATGTGGAGCAGCGCTCACCTGTTGTCTCTGAGAGCAACACACGTGCCGGGCGCACGGAACTGGGGAGCGGACTTAATGTCCAGGGGCAACCCTCGCTACAAGGATTGAAAACTCCACAGCGTGGTCGTGAGCCAGTTATGGCTGAGATACGGTCGAGCGGAGATCGATCTCTTTGCATCGGAGGAGAACACTCAGTGCCCTCTGTTCTATTCCCTGACCGGTCGGAGCGCCCTGATGGGGCTAGATGCTTTTGCATACGAGTGGCCACGCGTCCTCCTGTTCGCTTTCCCCCCATTAGAACTGATCATTCCTACTCTCGCCAGAGTGCGGGAGAGTGCAGCCAGCCTTGGCCTCTGCCTTTACACAGGTATCTCCTAACGCAAGCGCACAGGGAAATCTTCCATCCTCATCCAGAGCACATGGCTCTGTGGGCCTGGCCCATGAGAGGATGAACCTAACGACTACTGGACTCCCAGAGTGTCATTGCGACTATCCAGGGCACCAGGGCTTCCTCTACGCGTTGCGCATATGACAGGAAATGGCACGCGTTCGAGGAATGGTGCGTGGAAGCTGGGGAAATAGCTTTCCAGAGTCCCGTGCCTGTTATTCTGAAGTCTCTACAGGACTTGATAGAGCTTAAGACGCTCCGTTTAAGACAGCCTTGTTGCTCACTTTGGCTTCGGCTAAACGCGTGAGTGACATCCATGCGCTGTCGGTGAACCCGGCATCTATGGAATTTTTGCGGGGGAACTCAGTTTTTATTAAAGCCGAATCCTGCATTCGTTCCCAAGGTATTTGACTCTGCATTCTTATACCGCCCTATTGAGCTGTTGGCTTTCCTTTCTCCTCCTTTCTCCTCCCAGGAGCATGAGCGGTTGAATGCGCTCTGCCCGGTGCGGGCTTTGCACTATGTTGATAGGACAGCTGGATTCAGGAAATCAGAGCAGCTGTTTGTATCATGTGCTACGTTAACACTTGGGGAAGCCTCTCTCGAAGCAGCGTTTGTCACACTGGATCGTGGAGGCTATAGCCATGGCTTATAATAGCGATGGGCCTATGGGCCTGCGTGCACATTCAACTCGCGGCATTGGTGGCATCCTGGGCTCTGTTTCAGGGGGTCTCAGTGGAGGAGATATGTGCGGCTGTCATCTGGGCGACGCCTCACACTTTCACTAGATTCTACAGGTTGGATGTTACTGCGCCTACTCTGTCTCACACAGTCTTGAGCGTTGGATCAGTGAACATGCCTGTTTTTGCCAGGTTTTTGTGTACTGGTACTTCTTCTTTGGCAATATGGGAGTTGCTATATCTCATAGTGTGATGCCGAGCGAGATACCGAAAGAAAACTTTGAGAAAGGGTTGAGAAATTAACCAAGGTTTTCTGATACATGAGTGAGGTATCTCACCAGACCACCCTCCTTGCCCGGAGCGAGGAAGAGGTGTTTGCCTATAGACTGAAGAGATGACGTGACGACGGGACTTATGTAGGAGGGAGTCCCTCCTCTGCAAGCAGACATCACGTCTGTTGGCCAGTCATGACTGGCGTAGTGTCAAATTGCTTCTGGGGGACAGTGTGAGGGGCGTGTCCCATAGTGAGATACCTCACTCATGTATCAGAAGACCTTGGTTAATCTCTTAACCCTATTTCTTAACCCCGTTTATTGGCCGTTACAATGACAATTCCAATGGTTCCAATTCATATCTTCCTCAAATATACAGACCAATTGCTATGATTAAATCCAGGGATACAGCCATTTGCTGTTGCACTGTAACAGTTCTGATGGATAATGAAAGGGTCCAACCACTGAGAAGGCTGACCAAGAATACAAGAAAAAAAGCTATTATTTAAATGTCAAGTCACGCTTCTGTATGGCCCCTCGGACTCTTTAAAAGTTACCGTCTCGGAGCACTTTTACAAACTCACTTGTAGGACAACTCGGTGACACCCCAGCGATTACAGCCTCAGAACAGAAGCCCTGGAGCTGAAGCAAATTATTAAAAAACCACCAGAGGCAACTCAAAAGGAGATCCTTGCCAGATCTTGCCAGAATGACAGCTATGTCATTGCTGGCCGAGCAGGCATGTAGAGTGTGGCAATTAGCCCAGCAACACACTTAGTATTCACACAATAAAGGCAGAAGATAAAAACCACAAAGAAGAGACACAGTGATTGCCCACAGAAACAATAGGCGTGTATCATCTGGCCGAAGATGATGTGATTATTAGTAATGATCATCAAGCTCACTACTAGGCTGTGGGAGTGTGGGGGGTGGTTTTTAAATGAGGCGACATGACTTCAAAAGACCATTTCAGAACTCCTGCCAAGTTCCTCCCGTGGGAACAGAGACAGCAGAAGTGGATGCAGTGCGTCTGGATGGGGGGTAAGCTGGTCGACAGGACTGCTGTCACCATGTCCGTTGTCACCACGGCGTAGCAGGGGCTTTGATAATCGCAGACAAGGACACAAACACATGCTCCTCCCCCCAGCTGTTACGGAAGCTGTCTAACGTGGGGGACAAACGCTCTACTCCCTTAGCAACCGTGCGTGCGTAAGACCCGTTCACATACCCCTGGAGCGGCCTGGGAGCCAACGTGGGGATGACGCTGGGCGTACTTCAGCTTGGCTCTCGATGTGTGTGAAGGAATGAATGTGCAGCAGGCTCACGGATCTTTACTTTAGATTGCAGCTGGAGAGCCATTCCAAACGGCTTGTTTCAGCAATGTAAATATAACAAACGACTTGATAGCTTTTGCTCGCATCGGTTGAAGTGCCTCTCCGAGTTCAGGCGAGGTAGCGAGGAGTCGGTCCACTTCAGTCACTGCGCCCGACGGACAATGGGGTGGATGGCTTTGAGGAAGATTGTCTTTGGTATTGCTGAAGTATAGAGTGTTATGAGGCTCGGCCTGTTAGAGACACTGGCACTTTTGGGAACAGCAACAATTGGTGGGCTTTCTTGGACGAGTCAAGAATAAATTGAAATGAAATAGAAATAAAAGGCTTGGATGAACTTAAGTCTTCTAATGGCGTGCGAATCAATTGTCGCTCTGAAAGCAATCATGTCTGTGTGTGAGAAATCTCACACTTTGACAATCTTGTTTGTTATGTTTGTAAATGTATAGACTGTTTCCCACTTTGGTTTTTTGAGGCTCTACATGGCCGGACCATTATCTTCTCCACCGTAACACATTAAGGCTATATCAAGTCTGTGCAATTTCTCCCTGTAACAACTATCGTTCCATTCATTCCAAACCTAGGTTGAAACTTCTGTGACGGGAAAGGGCTGGAGTTTCAACGGAATCAGAATATTCCGGAATTGCTGCAACGGAAAGTTCTGAATCTGTCCATGGCCATCATGGCCTAAGATGAAACGAAAAAACAGGGTTTGTTGAAGCATCTACGATTGAGATGCTCTGGTGCGGAACAGGAAAAGCAAAGAATTTTGAGTTTTGGAGTTTGAAAAGCACATTCCGGGAACAACTCCATTTCCAACCGTGTGTATTCTGCCATGGTTAGATAACAAACAAACCCACACAAAAGACACACACGTAATATGTTAATGGTCCGTTCAGAGGCAGAGCCGTAACACATACATAATGTGTTAACGGACCATACAGGAGCAGAGCAGTGACACATTCTAAGAGTTTATTTTCTGGTACAAAGACCGTTGACATGGCAACTTTCAATTTGTTGAGCAAGTGATAGTGGGGTCCTTATAAATTGCTGTTCGCAAATTAGCAAAGCTCTGATGAAAACCACTTTATTCCTTTATTCAAGTCTGATTCTAAATAACATTAATCAAGGGGATATTATTCACGGAAAAAGATCAAAACGCCAATCATAACGAGCCTCTGCAAAATGGTCATCTTTATTTCACAAATCACTGCTTTTCCCGTGCCAGGAAACAATACTAAAAAAGACATGAATAAACATAAAAAATAAACAAAAACCCTCCCTCCTCACCCGTCTCGGTAGTTGATGACGGTGTCGACCACGGCGTTCATCTGCTTGGTCAGTTTGGGGGGATTCGGGGACAGCTTCTCCACGGGCGGGCGTCCGCGTTTCTTCTTGGCCTTAGAGGAACCACCGCCGCTGCCGCCGCCGCCGTCAGCCCGGCTGGTGGAGCCTCTGTCCTGACGTCTCTTCCTCTTGTGCTTCTTCAGGCGGATCTCCTCCTCCATCTCCTCCAGGTTCCCATCCTCCACCGCCTGGGAGCAGAGGGGGAACACCCAGGGGGAATGAACATGCTGAGCACCCACTTTACTCTCCTGCACTAAAGAAACATCTACTGACGAGTTGAGGAGACAGGAGCTGTAAGGAGAACTGACGAACTGTGAAGAAGAGCTGTCAGGGAGAGAAAGAGTAAAAAAAAATAAACTACCCACAGGCCTTCATTTGTGAAAGCACAAGTGGAGATGCTCAGAAATGTAGAGGCAACAGTGCAGGCTTTTTAATTTCAACTGCTTGAAACTTGAATATAAAAAATTTCATACATATTTTGAATTACTTTTTATGTAAAACATGGTCCAATTTATCTCTAACCAGAAAGAATGGGCCATTGAAAGAATTGGCCAAATCTTCCTCTCCAAGGGTATAGAAAGTGGCTGAACAGTAATATTCAGACCAAATAATTATATTACATATTGAAAAATTCTCCATCTACAAAGAATGAAAGAAAAAATTATACATGAAATATACTCAGACAAACTATAACCACATGAGATGTGTGAAGCGGGGAAGTGTGTTTGTACATATGTCGACATGCTATGGGGTCTTTGTACTCACGAGCTCTGTGCACAATCTGAAAAATTGTATTTAACTGGACACCCAGTGAGTTGCCAAATGACTACAGTATAACCATGCATTCCTCACATCGGTGCTATAGGCAACTGTTATGTCTGACACCCTGCTCGAACACCCAAACCGTGTTTAATTAGGACACAGGTGTGATATAGCCTGTCAACGCCTGGCTTTCACCTCCAAGGGGACCCAGCTGGGAGGACTGGAGCGTGCTGAAAAAGTAGGCTAAAAATAAATAATATTAATTTATGGATTAATCATTTGTGTACTAGTGCTGCTCTGCTCTGTTCAATGGCTTGCTTAGCAATATGGCTGTCGAGTTCTGGTCGGTGAGCTGGGTCGATGTGCACCTTCTTAGATCAAATTCTCTTTGATCTGACAATCGCTGGTGTTACGTTCTTCAGGGAATAGCAAATATATTATTCCCGGGGTGGGGCGGGACATATGCAGCCAGATGTGTTTTCGTGTTCAGCGCTTGATGGGCTCTGAATTTTTACATATCAGAACTGGCACCTTTGCACGAATCGCAGCACCATCCATTGGGACCTGTTGTTTCACACAGATCAAACATACACTTAAATCGTTCGCTGTGTGTTGTCTATATACTACAGTCGGCCTTGGACCAGGAGTGGATCTGAAACGCCCTGACCTTCTCTCAAAATCACTTACGTGGTATTTAGGCTAGCAGGTAGAGTAGATGCACGCAGGTTAAATTGATTGTAGGATTTTGTGCAGATTTTCTGTAATTATTTCTGTAATTATTCCCCATCGACCAATCGATTTCAGTCGACCAGGGTTTTATTTGGTTGACTACGGCCCTAGTGAGCAAGAGATTGGGCAAACTCACCTTTTCATAATGTTTTTCAAACGCACACATTATCAAAAAATAAATGTGCTGTAAGGAAATCTATAGGATGGTTTCAATCATGTGATCTCGGTACTTCAACAATTCTAGAAGAACAAAGCAATCAGTTGTTATATTTCTTACTATATTTATAGTGTAAGGGCTAAATATATGTTTTTATGCTTTCTGCTAAATCTTGAATACATTGCACTTTCTACAATCCATTTTTTTTACTTTGCCTTTGTTGACTTTTACTTATCAATTTAATTTCAATATATGATTTAATGTCATGGTGTCCCTGAGCAAGACGCCTCACCCTAATTGCCCCTGACGAGCTGACTGTCGCCCTGTGTAGTTGACTCAGCCGTCGGTGTGTGAATGTGTGCGTGAATGTGTGCGTGAATGGGTGAATGTCAGTCAACACTGTTAAGCGCTTTGAATAAAAACTCTATATAAATGAGGACCATTTACCATATAAATAAAGTTGCCTTGCCTTGCCTTGCCTATAAAACACAAAAACCAGCGACCGAGCCGCTTACCCGTAACCACTGCTTCTCGGTGAGGGCGTCGCTGTAGTCCACGTCGCGGCGGCTGCGCGAGCCACGGCCGAACATCTTCTCCTCCTCCTCCTCGTAGGTGAGCCGCTCCACCTCCGCCTCGTCCTTGATGACCCAGGAGGGCAGCTCGTCCTCCTCCATCAGCCGCGGCTTCCTCTTGGGGTTCCTCGCCTCCTCCCGCCGCCGGTCCATGTCCATGCGCTGGGGGGAGCGACATTTTTTAATCCTTAATCCTCCTATGGCCACGCCAATATCCAGTAAAGACACGCCCGCCTCTATTTCTGATTGGTCCGTCACACACGTCACCCCTATCTTTGATTAGCCCTAACCCTACTGTCTATGGATTCCACCACTGTGCTTTTACTGGCTTGATATTAGCTGCTATGGTTAGGGTTAGTGGTTAGGGTTAGGGTTAATGGTTAGGGTTAGGGTTAGTGGTTAGGGTTAGGGTTTAGGGTTAGGGGTTAGGGGTTAGGGTTAGGGTTTAGGGTTTAGGGTTAGGTTTAGGGGTTAGGGTTAGTGGTTAAGGTTAGGGTGAGTGGTTAGGGTTAGGGGTTCGAGTTAGGGGTTAGAGGTTAGGGTTAGTGGTTAGGGTTAGTGGTTAGCATTAGGGTGAGTGGTTAGGGTTTGGGGTTAGAGTTAGTGGTTAGGGTTAGTAGTTAGGATTAGTGGTTAGGGTTAGGGTTAAGGTTAAGGTTAGGGGTTAGGGTTAGGTTTAGGGTTAGTGGTTAGCATTAGGGTTAGTGGTTAGGGTTAGCGCTCTAACCATGACGATCGATATGCTCACAGCGAGGGAAAGTTCTAAAGCGTCCAGTTGAGTTGCATGCAACCTGGCCAATCACAGACAGAGTAGGGCGGGTCTTGGTGTGGCCATAGTGGGGGGGGGGGGGGG
>OMLJ01019255.1:1912-17946 GCA_900302595.1 Gadiculus argenteus | reverse complement strand
TTCACTTCATGTTAGAAAGAAGTGGAGAGGTCAATGCTTCTATCAGAGACGTACGTTGAGGGTAGTCCTGGGCCAGGGCCCTGGGGTTCTCAGTAGCAGATCGACGGACAGAGCACTCCACACATCTACACCCAGGTCGGTGAAGCCAAGGCACTGGCCTGGGCTGACTCACTGATCCTATGAGTCAATCCTTTCTGTAGCCATAACAGACGACCCACGGCAAACATCTGCTCCCGGATTGTTACTACTGCTAGTGTGCTTCTCGGTCACGTTCAGCTCGCTTTGATTGTGCTAGGCCGCTTACGTAACAGGGCTGTACCTGTTGCCCACGGATGGCTAATCTGTGAACAGGTGATTACCAGATTACCCTTCACAACGGGATGGTTAGGCAGCACCTGCATCAACAAGAGCTCAGACCGGAGTAAGATACCTTTAACAAGATCTCCTTGTGTCTGGCGGGACCCAGCGCCACCACGCCTTAGCTACACGGGCTGTTATCAATGGGAGGCCCGGGCCCAGGCAGTAAACCTGTACAGCTATGTGTGTTGAAGGGTGGGCGAGAGCCAGAGACAATGGGGGCTGGTTAATCATCCCAGAAGAAATGATGGTCAGATCATTAATTAGTTAACCCTTGGTCGAGGCTTCCCTGTCGATAAATAGGTGAATCAGACACTGTGAAACATCACCCGTTTCCGCATTGTGCACACTGGAACCTACTGAGGCCGATGATAGTGATAGTGATCCATTATCTGGGGGTTTGAGTGAGGTTGTTCTATCTGGAATTATGAGTAATGAGGCAGAAATTGAAGAGTTTCTACACTGATTAAGTGTCGCTGAATGTCAATTACCTGTTAAAACGTGACAGAGAATTTCCTCATTAAAACTTGATGTCCCTAAACATGCTTTTTTGACTACTGCAGATTAATGAATTGCAATGGCACTATTAAGACATCCGCCTCATTTTGTTTCCCTGGTGGCTAGCTTTCCTGAAGTCTGATCTCATCTTTCCAGTAGCAACATGTTTTACACCAGGATTACATAACATTTACCTTACTTACTAACTAACTAGTAAGTAAGCCATTTTTTATTGCTTTTAAAGATTTATTTTCTCATTTTTATGCTTTATTAGAGTGAGATAGAGAACAAGGAATGGGAGATAGAGAGGAGGACATGCAGCAGGGATGGACCCAGATCAGAAAGGACCCAGGCAGGATTCGAACGCGGGTCGCTGCGGTCAGGACTGAGCCTATATGGTACGCGCTCTACCCGATGAGCTAACGGAGCACCCTGTAAGTAATCCATTTAATAAATATATTTTAAAGGCGGGTGAGTCTGGACAACTGTACGCCCTATTCGTTAAAAATCCTCAGACATGACAAGCGAACAAAGAAGGGTTTAGAAATATGAGATGGAAAACAACACCCACACTGCACGCACCTTGAGAGCCGTGTGTCGAAAAGTCAACATCCATAAAAACTCCTAACCTGTCGCAACATGCAGACTGCATCCACGGCATTTAACCACAATAACACTGCCGTGGCCACCAGAGGAGACGGGAGACAGCAGCAGCAGTGTGCAGTCCGAGTCTGACGGACAACAAATGAAGATGAAACTCGGCATGGCATGGGGCTCAGGAGGTAGAGCGGGTTGGCTGGTAACCCGGAAGGTTGCTAGTTCCATCCCCGGCTCAGTGTCGAGTTGCCCTTGAGCAAGACACCCAACCCTAGCTGCGCCCGATCAGCTGACTTGCATCGCATCGGTGTGTGAATGAAGCACATGAATGGTTGAATGTCAGACAAAATTGTGAAGCGCTTTGAGTGGCCACTGGTTAGAAACTCTTTAACTCTCATTCAACTATTTAGTCTCCTGCTTACACCACATAACAGGCCAAACCAATGTGCTCCGTCGCGGGGTCAAGTGCCTGCGGACGGGGTGGGGAGGTCTGCTGAATGCTAAAAGCAGGAATGTTAAGATGATCTCCCTGCACGTCCCTCTGGACCAGGGGGGTCCGGGTGGGCTGCGGTACTGATGGACCGCCTGGAGAACAGAGCAGGACGTGGGGACAGACGGGCGGGTCAGAAGCAACATATTTCCAGCTTTTATCGAGCTCCACCGAGGGCTTTGGCTGGCCCCCCCTGGGAGATCCAACGCAGCCGATTCTGATCAACAACAAACACAGAGCGCCATATATGACCATGCATGTCCCTGGCGGGACCACACACTAGCTGAGTGTCCACTGTTGGTACGATGTCTCTGAACGGACGAAAGGGCAGCCGACCCTATCCTCGTCTCTCCTCTGCCTCACGGCGGTTCCCATGTAGCTGGCCGACCTTATCTTCCCTTCTTTAATCTGAGTGGATAAATACCGCGTGCTGGGAGTGCAGGGGGGGAAATTGATGAATGATTATGCTGGATGGGGTGCAGACCCCTGATACACTGGTGTAAGTGAACCTACATACAGCAGAGATAATAGGGCCAGGGGCCACAACTCATGAAGTACAGCCTGAACCAAAGAGGTGGAGGAAGGAAGCCTAGCAGTGAGTCTCCTGCTAGATCATGAGTGCTGGGTCAAATGCAGAGCTAATTTGGCTGGTCGTGGCTCTGATGGGCTCCCCTGGAGGCTATCGAATAATGAGAAGTCTCTCAGCATACAGCCTCCCTGGTGCAGAACGCTCATGAGGTATTTGACATTCAGCCTTCATCACCATGGATACGCATCACAGAGGAGTACATTAGGCTAACCACAAGTTCATCTAGACTGGAGATGCACGATGACGAGGCGGAGGGCTAGCTACACACATTTTTCAGTTTGGACGTTTTTTTTTTTTTTTTTTTTTTTTACATGACCGGACACAAAAGGGAGAGGAAGAAAATAGCTCTAGTGCCAAAGCTCCGGCGGCCCTGCTCAGGTTTAGAAGACAAAAGGACAAGTGGAAATGGAGGGAGAGAAGATGGTGCCAAGAGAGCGTTTACCCAGAGGCTCTGTTACAAAGCGGGTCTGTGGCTCCTGCAATGCTGCCCAGCAGGCTTGGTTGGCAAGGGAGCGACTGTCCAATACGTCCCCCCCCCCTCCCTCACTCACTCACTTGCTGCCTATCAATAATGGACACTTAACGTTGGGCGAAGCACTGATTCCTCGTCAACCGTGTCAAACCACGGCTGGGATTTTAGTGAGGGACAGGAAGGAGTCCAGGGTTTGGAAAGCATTTTCACATTCTCATCTCTGCGTCCTTTGATCCATGTTTGAGCCCAAGTACTTCAGCTCACAGCGTTCCTACTACATACTACGATACTAGTATCTATGATGTACACCCCAACAAGCAGGCCCCCGCAGACACGCCATCTCACGGCTCTACCATAATGATCCGATTTCAGCCTCTAGGTTGCATTCAAACAGGCGGTCGGCTGTCAACGCATAAAACATCAACCGTATAAAACACGAATGCACTCTGTCTGACCATGGACCACTCTGCTTCATAAAATGGTAACAGCTGTTACTACAGCAAGGGATTCAGATGCAGGGCAGGAGAACGAGAGGGGAACATTCAGAATCGTAGATGATGTAAAAGCGTTTTGTGCTGATGAAATATTGATTCCACTGTGCTCCTTATGTATGGGTCACAATGGTTTACACACATGGAGCCTGAGTGCTTTGTTGTGGTGTTGATACTCTATACTCTACTGTATGATCAGGATGAGTGAATGACTTGACTGTCCAAGCACTCAGCCTCTCCATCTCCATCTCCATTTTGACTGCATGCCTTTTTGTCAGACAGTATGCAGACATTGTGCATATATTTAAAATATAAATAGAAGGCCTCTACGGAAAACATTAGCTTGTAAAGTTATGAAAAAAGCTTTGACCACAGTTGAATATGCTGCGGAAATATAGCAAGCGCACTTAAGCACACCGTCAATAGCTTTGTTTGGGCATGCGTGTAAGTGATATGGTCCCGGCTCTGAACGGTTGGACTCTCTCGCAGTTAGAGCCCAGCAAGATAATCTGGTCAGAATGTTCTCATGAGCTCATAGTCCCGGGTCCATAGCTATTAGGCCGCTGTTGGACGTGGACGTACAGCCCACAAGTGGAGATACAGCCCACCAGTGGAGATACAGCCAATCAGCGGAGATACAACCCATCAGTGGACTGTCTGTCCACTGATGGGTTGTATCTCCGCTGATTGGCTGTCAGTCGACAGACAGTCCATCAGTGGACAGACAGTCCTATCAGTGGACAGACAGTCCATCAGTGGACAGACAGTCCTATCAGTGGACATACGGCCCATCAGTGGACATACGGCCCATCAGTGGACACAGTAGACAGGCAGACATCCTGCTCTCTGCTGGTGTTGTGGGGAGATAACGGGCTGCCCAGGAGGAGGCTGCCCAGTGTGGTTCCCAAAGATGAATTCATCCAAAGCACTGGATGGATCACAGGAAACAAGGAGCACCGAAAAACACTGAGCTGTCAAGGCTTGACATAGTGTGTATTTACTGGTAATGCTGAAAGTGCTCTACTGGTCGTCGCTGTGTTCGCCTACGAGCAGATCATAATGTTGCACAATCAATGTTATCTTTACTGTCCGCTTTTTTTTTTTATTGGATAACATACAGATGTTGTTCCCACGCTTCAAATGGAAACATCAAATGAGCTCCCAGGGGCGGACGAATTTAGCCACGATTTGCAAGACAAGATGATGTCATAACCATTGCCAACCAATCCTCCAGAGGTTTAAGACACGCGTTATAAATACGGAGGTACACTCACTGCACCGCCCTGGCAAGGAAGACACAGCTGCATCTCAGGCAGAGCCCTGAGATGCCACTTCAGAGATGAAGTGGAGCGTGGTCAAACTAGCAAGACACCATTTTGGCGGTTCTTGGATGAGGGTGCCACCACACCTCAAGCCCTTCTACCTAATACATTCACATTTGGGGCATTTAGCAAAGTGGCCAACGGTTCATAGAAACATTCACACACCGACGGCGGAGTCAACCATGGCGACAGCCAGTTCGTCTAGGAGCAGCTAGGGTGAGGGGTCTGGCTCAGGGACACCTTGAGGAGACGGGGATCAAACTAGCAACCTTCTGGTTACAAGTCAACCCGCTCTTCCTCCTGAGGTAAGCCAACCCCTTGTATACGGTTTAACGTCCTTCAGAAGACAGTAACGTGTAACAGAAATCCTTGGGTAGCCAAGGCTGACCGACCCCCCCCATCTATCAGGCCTCAAGGTCTGTGCTGGTAGGATTCATTCAGGGAAATATTCTATTACAGGAAACAGTTCCAATAAAAAGCCAACAGTACATCTGCACCATTAAAGATATTCTCTCTTCACATGTTATATTTAAAAAAAAGGAAAAGGAACTACGACATACATAGTCTCTCTTTTGAGGATATGAAAGCCACAAGACTAAATCACCCTGTCAATGACCTCGCTCTCCATCTCCGTCTCCGAACACACAAACACCCTCTACTTTATCGTGATGGGGAGCAAAAGCCTGATACATCGGATATTGAGGCCACATCATTGCAATGGCTGAACTAGTGGTCAATCGGTAGGACTGCTGCCGTAGGCGAGCTCAAAGCACATACCATAGACTGGCCTAACCGGCAGAGACTCTGGGGCCTAACCTACAGCATGTCTGGAGCACCAGCAGTCTACCAGGAACTTATATTTACATTTGGGGCATTCAGTAGATGCTTTTATCCGAAGTGACTTACAATAAGTACATTTGTCAGGAGAAAGAGAAACAATATATATATATAAATATAATAATATATATATAATATATCACTATTAGTACAGTAAGGATGTTCATAGAACCAAGTGCCAAGCACTTACAATTGCTAGGATAACCCATTGCCTGTATACAACTATTTTTAGTACTATTTCTAAGTGCAAGGAAGGATGATCAACATACAATAAGTGTGTAGTGCAAACTTCCACTTGCTACACTAAAATGTACATCCTAATGCACACAATGTTGACATGCATGCGGACTGCAGCCCTGAACAGATATGTCTGAGACACAGGGCCACCAGGTCTGAGACACAGGGGCAACAGGTCTGAGACACAGGGGCAACAGGTCTGAGACACAGGGGCAACAGGTCTGAGACACAGGGGCAACAGGTCTGAGACACAGGGGCAACAGGTCTGAGACACAGGGGCTGGGTGGCTGTTGGACCGCTTAATGCTATAGGGTCTGCTGGTTGCCCTGGAGAGGCGGAGTACATACTGGTAAACAAAGCCCTGTAACTTGGGGCCTATCCCCAGGAGAGAGTTCTGTCTGGGAGCGAAAACTCCCGAGGCACAGACGGTAGAAAAACAGTCATGGAGGATGAAGTAGAGCACTGGGAATGATATGAAAGGAGAGATCAGTGTTTGGATGCCATGTTGAATTGCTTGTTGAACAGTGATTATCAGACAATAGGAAACTAGGTGTGCCTTACCTGAACAACGTCAATTCCTCTTTTCCTGAAAGAAAAAAAGAAAGATATGAGTGAGGAAATATTACATATTTTCCTGAAAACTAGTAACAAGTAACTTGTATTTCGAAATGATATGAATGCATAAATATGATTTTTATACTAGATCACGCTCTACTTTTCACAGACAGCCGGGAGATTCTTAGCTTTGGCAAAAAGAAGGAGAAAGAAAGAAGGTTGCTTGGCAACAGGTAGAGTGAGAACCGGGGTTGAGCCCAAACAACCATCAGCTAAGTGCCTTCCACATTTCCATAGATATTTTGTTTTCATTCTATTGTAAATTTTTTATGTACAATACAATAGTACTTTTCTATGGAGTATAGCCATGATTCTGTGTTACAAACAAAAAAGTAAACAAACAAATTGTAACATTGAACCATTGATTCAAGATCAAAGTTTCTTCTTTTCTATGCGACAAAACACACATTCCCGTTTTCTAACCAGACGACGAACTAGGCAGGCCCCAGGAAATATCTAAACTTGAACTAGACGTGTTCAGACCTGTTGGATCCTGGAACGATGTGCTCTGAATCAATGAGCAACAAAATAATTTTAGAATGAAGAATGTAAACAGGGTTCATGTCACTCTGTACTGCTGCTAAAACAACCCAGCGTCAACATAATGTGGCTGACTTGCACGGACTACCACAGGTGATCAGACAGAACAAGACCAAAAGACCCAAACCCAACACCACCCGACCGCCAGGCCCGCCTTTCAGGGCTTCACAACAATGCTGATATGTAATACTGCAGCTGGCCTGTTTAATGGGGACGGGGCCTTTCGGTTCATCCCTGCTCTGATATATAGGGAGATTGTCTGCTCTCCAATGTTTTTGCAAAGCCTCAACACAGAGGAGGGATAAAGAAAAGACTAAACCGAGTAGCATGCCAAGGCCAGACCATTTTGTTTAGGCTTTAAGGAAGAAGAAGAAAACTGAACAGAGACGTGAAGCGTACTGACATAGCCAGGCCATGTGTATCATCAGTAGGATACCTACAAAGTATCTGTTAAAACCAGTACAGGAACTCAAGTTACAAGATCCTTTAGATACGAAGCAATGAATTAAGTTGGGTAAGACGTAGGCGTGTCTTTAACGGCATGTCTGCATACATTTCCTTATGACTACCCTACCCTAAAAACCACCATCGCAGGGCTGTTTAGTGGCCTTCTCCTGACAGGAGCCAGTAAAAATATTTTCTGAAGAGCCCGAAAAGACTGACGAGTGCGGTCCAAGGGGGCATATTATGATTAGACATGAGCGTGATAAGCCCCAACTTGGAACCGGTGAATGGACACCCAGTGATGGTTCCTTAAAGCAACATGACATGTCCTTTCATGGCCAGCAGGGATATCCCTGCATACAGCTGTACAGGACAGCACACACTCCTTCCTGGAGGGATTGTCATTTCAGATGCACGCCGTAAAAAAAAAAGGACAATGTCTAAAAGGAAAGTCGAACAAGTCCCATCATGGCATTGATGTGTGCACAAATCAGTACATTTGATCATATTAAAATATTAAGTAAATGTATTCTAAAGTCAATCTAAAGTCACCCTAAATTGCTTGTTGACAAGCATGAAGGTGTCAGGAGGATACTTCTCCCAGTGTCTACACCATAAGAACATTGTCCTTCTCACTTAAGGTTAAGCACTGAACTGTAACTAATGCATAGCAGCTGGCCCATGGTCCCACGTTTACAATAGCAATGAATTAAGCCAAGTGCTGGCGATGGAGACATGTTGACTGTGTCGGACGTGTCCTCTACATATGGAAACAACAGGTATCTCTTTTCAGCACATACAGTGTACATAAGGGAAGCGCATGGAGGTAAGCCAAGTTCCATATTTTCCTTCCTCTTGGGGATGACTTTGAATTAACAGTGTGGTATGAAACAGGGGAAATCTGTTTGAAAAACAGAACTAGAGAAAGACGACATGTGAACACACCAGAGTGCTTACTCTTTATTTTGCAATATAAATCTGATTCTACTTGTTGTTACAAATGGGAAAGTTGTCAATGCTCTCTAAAGCTGCACTTGTTCAATATAATTTCCATGTATGTAATAGCTTAAATGCCAGCTAATATATATAATATAATATATACAGTAAATACTAATCCAGCTTCCCGGGTGAGAGGAATTCCGGTTGGCCAGAGGTATATGAATGGATTAAAGAAATGCGGTGGATTATAATACCACAATGTGTACAATGCACCCTCTCAATCCAAAGCCTTCGCTGGGCTAAACCCACTGAAGTGTTCTACACAAGACAGGTGCACCAAAGCATGGTCACCGTCTGATATGACGTTTGTGTGGTCGAGTATCATCTGTACATCTTCAGACCAAGTTAGGAAGGGACGGATTAGTCCCAGGAACAATACAGCATGTGCATGTAATACACGCTGTACATACACGATACGGAGACTTTGTCAAGCAGCACAGTATAGTTCCCCTGTCTCACTGAGCAAATCCATGCCCCAATTTACAACCCCTTATGCAACATCATGTGACTCCGCCACAGAGTGATGGGCTATTACTTGGCAAGATAACATACATCAGAGAAGGCCACACCCCCTCCCTTGGCCCACATCGGGTATAGGGAAGCGAGATACTGTAAATACACACCTTTGACTAGAATGTCATAGCTACGCCTCAGCATGGGGAGACAGATGTGGCTGGAGCTGTACAACTGCTAAATTGTTCACTATAGTTTGTTTGTACAATAACTGCACTGTCACAATCTGTCTCATAATCCACCATAGCCTTTATAAGATGTACAAGCCAATACAAGCTGAGGTGTACGTTCTTAGAGTTGTTAGTATAAAATGGCAAAGTCAGTGTCAAAAATCATATGCATTTAATGTACAACTGTTGTGATGTTGTTTACATGGGTTGAATCTAACTATATGAACCAAACTATTAGTTATTAATTAATTTACATTTAAACTGGTTGTACTAGAACCTAGATTAGATTTGGAGGATGTGATTCAGTAGATACTAGCCATTCACTGAAAGGAATTCATGGCGCAGGAGCATCTAGGGTTACTCTTACTATTCCTGTTCTTTCATCAACAAAAACTATGCATTAAGATTAAGGTGTGGTCGTTACACCTCAACTTAACATTAACATTCGTACCTTACAATGCTGAAGGAGCATTGTTGACTGATTGCTAAGTAATAAACACACTGTGCTATAAAGATTAAAGGGTATAAAGGCATTACACATGGATTGTAATGAGCCTCTCTTTTTTAGATTATTATTTAATATCTATTATAATAGACATTAATTACTATTGGAGAATTCGTTGATTTGAATATTCAAACTTGATGTTATATTGAACTCAAGTTAAGGGAGGAAAATAAATCCTGTGCCATATATAAACCATGTATATGAATAATCCTGAAGGATAGTAAGTATAACTACTGTAATAACTACTGTAACTATAAATACGTCATCAAAACAGTGTGCATGCTGTGATCCAATGAATGCTTAAGCTATTGCATAGAAATGAATCAAATAGCAATCAGTAACCTGGGGGGTCAGACATATCGGATGCGTACCTGCACAAATCGGCGAAGGCCTGGAAATTCAGCTTTTTCATCTTCTTCTCGCTGAGCCAGTACCCGACTCTCCGGCCTTTGAGGAAGGTCTGCATTTTCACCAGGACTGAAGATGATGTGACCGAGGAATGGACGCGGACGGGCGACAACAGGAAACCGTAGTCCCGCACGAACCTAGCAGGGGAAACAAGTTGACTGGCGGTTCCGGAGACGAGACCCCCCGCTAGCAGGAGTGCCCGGAGCCACTGGGAAACCACTGCATGTCACTGGTGACAGAGTTCATCCGCGGTTATCCATACACCTCGACCTAATGTTTCCGCACACCTAACAGCACACGGGCTCATTGAGGATCGTGAGTTTGAGTTCTGCTAACACACATCGCTAGCGTTAGCTGGCTAAGAGAACCGAGACTGAGAACACAAACGACGAACCGCTGCGTTCAACACAAGGCGAGCTAGCTCGTTGAGTCAGTGTCAGGACAAACGCAGAAGAAGTCCTGCTACCCGACCTACTGCAGCTCAGCCACCGTGTTTTACCGGTGGTTGGTGGGCGAACAAACAAATCAACTGGTTTAACTAGAAATCAAGCTGGGATCGAGGCTATGTGCAAGCTAACCTGGCTGCTCTTCTGGACCCGTCTCTTCAGGAACTAGCTCCGGCGGTTTCCCATTCTCCGGTCGTCTCCGGTTTAGCGGGGAAGTTTTCCGACAGGGCGACGGGTGACATGTACGGCTAGAACCACGGCGAGATGTTCTCACGTCTCACATCCAAGTCAGGACTGAAACACGGCGCACACAACCCTGGAATCCACACAGACTGACGGCGTGCACGGAGAACATTCCGTGTGGACGGGGGTCGCTGTCAGCATGCAATGTCGCCACTCACCTCCAGGGGCGCCAATGGGTTCCTTGTTTAAATCACCACATAAAGCCGAAATAAATGAGTAACTTTTGAAAAAATACGTCATCAGTATTTAATATGTAACCTTGAATGTAAGAAATAACTAAGACATAGCTCGTCGGGCTTAAAACACTATCGAGAGGTTTGTCAGGTAAACTATTTAATTCAGTTTAATGTTGATGCTGCAAGGACGCCATCCACTGGATAGACGACAGTAGCACCATTGGCAGTACTGGTGGGTGTCAAGTTAAACTCGATTTGCAGCATTGTGGCATTTGCATTTGTTTCGATAACGTTAGCCTCAAACAAAAGGCGCTTTGTTAGGGGAGTGCAAAGTTAAACTCGGCAGTGACGTTACAATGCAATGCTCCAAGTCCAAAAACATCACTACAATTTTCGCCAAACGCTTCGTTCGTGTGGTAGCGTCGTTCAGACGAAACGTAGGTCCAGTTGAATCACATCATGGTTGTATTCTACTATATCCGGTTTTATTTTCGCGCGACCAGAGATCTGCACACAAAAACACCTCTGCGCCACTTCCGCCACGTGGTCAACTCCCGCCCGGAAAGGGCGTTTGTCAACAACACTGAGCCAGTCTGCCTGTTGTGTTCAAACGATCCGCGGGGACCTTTGTTCTAAACTACAATGTCGGATGTTACAGAAGACACTACAATCGTATCTCTTCGAGATAACACGGACGAGGACGAACTCAGAGAGGCGCTGTCGGTGTTGGCGGGCAGCGACCCAGAACATTGTTCTTACAATAAGGTAAAGGACCGCAGTGCTGACTTGCAGCAGACCGGATTCCTGCACACATGTACCGCTCTGGTGTCGCATCCATACATACCAGTTGTTCTCAACGTTGACCCTAAAGAAACGTCGCCGTGTCTTTGATCTAACGCGGTTTATCAATAATGGTTCCTTCCAGGGGTAATTGATTTGGCTCCAGTATCCGTTTAATGGAGGCTTGTTATTTGTTAAACATTGCAGGGCTATGTAAAGAGGCAAGCGGTGTTCGCCTGCAGTACTTGCACTCCCACGGGCGCGGATCCTGGGGGGCTTTGTCTGGCCTGCGCCAACATCTGCCACGATGGACATGACATATTTGAGCTGTATACCAAAAGGTATTCCCATGGAAGATTCGTTTTCTTGAAGAAATGACTGTGTTCACTTCCACTCGCACTTCACCGTGATATAGGTTCAAATAGCTCTTAACTCTCCTTTTGGTTTGTTGTACAGACAGTTTCGTTGTGATTGTGGCAATGACAAGTTTGTGGATTTCAAGTGCCAACTAAGCCCAGTGAGTATTCTCATTGAGATTTTATTCTATTGTCGAAACAATCTTTTAAGTTGGAGTCAATGTGCTGATACACTTATTTGCTCCAACTAGACCAAAGACAGTCTGAATCCAAAAAACAAATACAATCACAACTTCTGTGGGAAATACTGCTCCTGTGATCGGCCATATCCAGACGCAGATGACCAGGTATATAGAAACAAACACCATACACTCATATTCCGTTTAATTCAAAATGACTCCCTGACCATGTCCCTGTCTTCACAAAACCCTTCAATGCTCCACTAGGTGGACGATGAGATGATCCAGTGCATTATATGTGAAGATTGGTATCACACCAGGGTAAGTCTCCTGTCTCTATCTTGATGATGTAATGGTGGCATGTGACTCAGGAGGTGGAGCGGGTTGGCTGTTAACCGGAAGGTTGCTGGTTTGATCCCGGCTCCTCCTAGCGAGTGTAGAGGTGTCCCTGAGTGTAGAGGTGTCCCCCAAGACACCTCACCCTAACTGCTCCTGACGAGCTGGCTGCATGCCTTGCATGGTTGACATTGCAGTCGGTGTGTGAATGTTAGGCAATACGGCAAGCGCTTTGAGTGACCACTGGTTAGAAAAGCTCTATATAAATGCAGTCCATTTACGTTCATCAAGCTGATTGATATACAGACTGGTATGTTTCACGCTGTACTTTAAAGCAGAGTAATCCGCTGTAAATGAACCATTCATTGATTTATTAAGATGAGTCCATGCATATTAAGGTTGGCCTGTTGTCTCCTCTTGTCAGCACCTGGGCTGTGCCGTGGTGGACTCTGAGGAGCTGCAGGAGATGGTGTGTGAGGCGTGCATGAACAAAGCCCCCTTCCTGTGGAGCTACGCTGCTCACATTGCAGGTGACCGGTGTTCCCAGCTCATGCGTTTTTCATACTGGGATACTTTGAGTGAGAGGCGCCCAGGGGTTGTGTTAGTGATCTAATTTCTGCTTTTTCTTTAATTTGGTTAAGTAAAGAAAATGTATTGTTTTTATCTAATGAATCATTGTAGTTCTGCACACAGGGTAATCATTGTAACGTATATGGATCTAGCTTCACCACTCATTTGATAACTGAACTATAGAAGTCTTAGTGTAATACCCATTGAAGTATTTGCCCTCACTTTGCTTTGACATTTGTTTTATAATGATTCCAAATGAACAAGAGGTCTGACCTCCCAACATCCCAACATTAAAGGAAGATTTACCGTTCCTTCCTCTTCAGCGGCGCCTGTAATCAAAGTTGGTAATTCGGGGGAAGAGCTGGAGGTGAATGTTGACGGACCGGAAAACCAGGAAGACAGGAAGTGTGAGGCCTTTAGAAACGGGGGCGAGGGATCCTCCTGCCAAACCCTGGACACGGTGAGAAGTCTGGAGACATTTAGCTCTTTTCTACCCCTTTTTAGAAGCACTGTCACCTTTATGTTGTATCATGGGTGCATGGTTATGTGTCTCCCACCACCAGGTGGTGCTGGATAGTAATGTGTAAACTAAGCCCAGAAAGCAGGTCGGTCTTCTTCCTGGTTTGGGTAATTGTGGGTGAAGTGATCCATGAAGCACAACTCTCCGTACACTTGGGACAGGCTCTGGCCAGCTCTGACCGGGCAGTTCACTGTAAACAAAGATGATTTCATCCGCACGCCCCGCCCGTGTCAGGGGCTCTGTCGGCCGGGACAGGACGACCTACTTATCGCCTCAACCGCAGTGGGGGGGGGGGCACGCTCACTCAAGGGGGCCAGGCCACCTGCCTCGCCCACCCAACCCTCTCTGCTTATTCAGTGATGTTTCTTTTGCCATAGCAACCAGAAAACCGGAAAAGTGTGGCCTTCAAGCGGACGCACCAGGAGATGACGGACAGCCCGGTGAAGACAGACGGCTGCAGGCTGAAGGAGCTCCTGACCGGGGGTTCGCACAGGGCGAGAGAGGGAGCTGTGTTCTGGCCCTATAATTGGCGCTCACAGCTGTGCACCTGTGTAAGCTGCAAGGTAGGCTTAAAAAAGCATGACTCTTCCCCCTGCTTGCACAGTATGCAAGTCTGTAATCGACTCAGAACATTTGACAAATGCACGGCGGGCTTTGTGCATGCAGAATGACCTGTATGTTTAGGGTTCTACTAGAAATGATCCTGTGTCCTTTGGTTCACCCACAGAGGGCCTATGTGAAGTCGGAAGTGCAGTTCCTACTGGATGAGTCGGACACAGTGCTGGCCTATGAGGACAGTGGCCGGGCACAGCCACTGGGTGAGGACCTGCTGATGTCATTCCTGAGCTCCATGGACCACGTGCAGCAGCTTGAGATGATTTACCGTGAGTTCTGGGCTCTGGATGGACACAAGGGCTTTTAATTGGGCAAAACAATACTGTGATTGCATCGGGAAAGGCTACTGATCTAGATGTGAAACTAAATTAATCTTCCCCCTTTACCTAGATTACAATGACCTAAAAACAGAACTGACAACATTCCTGCAGCAGTATGCCGTTGAAGGAAAGGTGAGGACTGATTCTAAAATAATGTGCTTTGAAGGGCATTGAATAGCTTCCTCTCCAGCAGAAATGGCCTCAACCCATCTTGCAGACTCTTAATCAGTCAATCATGTCTGTCAGGTGGTCACAGCAGAGGACATAAAGCAGTTCTTCGAGGGGCTACAGTCGAGGAAGAGGAGGCGACCGAACGCAGGCTACTGAGGAGGCGGCTGGACCGATGCTTCCCTTACAGTGCCTCGGACTGATCTGGGACCATCCTCTCCTGCTTTCCCTTGAGAAACATGCTGCTACCGATGCCCAATACTTTAACAGTGACGAGATCTGAAGTGCCAAATGTACTGGAATCCATAAGTGTTAACGACTACCTTGCCTTCATCGCTCATACTTGAATTAGTCAGTTTTTTTTTTTTTTTTTTACCTAAGGACGAGATTCGTCCACATCTGCCTAGTGTGCTTTAAGTCATGTTTTGTGCCTCCTTGGAGACCTTAACGGTCCATTATGAATGAACACAGCATTTTGTCAGCCTGGAAACACCAGTGTGCATTCCCCTGTGATTTCCATGAGTAGGCAGAGTGCTCCTTAGTGCTGTGACGTTTGGACTTATTGATGCTGACGGGTGTGGAAGCCAAAACTGTTTACTCTGCACCATTGATGTGAAATATTGCTGATTGTGGTTAAAACACACGTCCTGCTAACCAGCCACGTACATGTTCTGAATGTATTAAAAACCCAAGTGAAATGACAACTCCATTATAACAAACCAGTTTATTTTTGAGAATGCCAGGATTGACCACTGTTAAGCACCTTTTGGGAGGTGACAGTAGAAAAATAGATTCAGTGAAACTAAATGCAACTTGGTACATCAATCTAAAAAAATGTGTATTTGTATACCACACAAGTACGGGGTACCTGTTTTTTTTTTTTTATAAATTCAACACAAGCAGTCACACATGTTCATGGTGGTTCAGTTTCAAAAAAAGGTGCTAAATGATAAAACTATGTACAGAGAAGGAGCTACATGTGTTTAAAGAACTACTTGACACAGGCTGGTTGAGCTGGTAGAAAAGGCTTGCATAGACATCAAAGTCACTTCTCCATTTAGAAGCCCAGCAGCGGCCGGGGGAAGGCACTGACCTCTACAGCGAAGAACAGAACAAAACCTCTTCTCAAGGGACTGCCGTCCTGGAAAGGAAAACACTGCCCGATGCGAACATGGGGAAGAATCTGGAGTTTTGCATTTTTTCCCCATGATGCAAGCTAAATGGAAAAATTATCTTTCCTC
>OMLJ01019213.1:1583-15332 GCA_900302595.1 Gadiculus argenteus | reverse complement strand
CCCCCCCCCCCCCCCCCCACTCCATTCTTCTGCCGTCTTCCATGTCTAGACTGACGCTTTGTTGACCAGAAAGTGTAATTCTCCACCAACACAACGTGGTTTTGTCCCCCCGTGCAGGTACCCATCCTCTGTGTTCGTGGGCGACACCTTCTGCTACTTTGCGGGGATGACCTTTGCGGTGGTCGGCATCTTGGGACACTTTAGCAAAACCATGCTGCTCTTCTTCATCCCCCAGGTGGTCAACTTCGTCTACTCCCTGCCGCAGCTGTTCCATATTATCCCGTGTCCCAGACACCGGCTTCCCAGGTACGCTGTTGGCTTCTCCCGCTCACCACCTCCTGTTTTTTTTTTTTTTTTACAAATAATAACAATGAAATCCCAGTAACAGCATAATGTTATTGTTGTATTGACTGTGAAGCTATGACATTTCATCCAGGTTGAATCCCAGCACGGGCAAACTGGGAATGAGCTACTCCAAATTCAAAAGGAAGGATCTCTCTAAATTGGGAAATCTTATTCTGCAGGTACTAAAACGCTCAGATCATGCATAATGTTGTGTTGTGTGTATCTATCTAAAATTCTACATTATTTGGACTGAAGTAACTATTCATTTCCTAGTATGGAAAAAAACAGAGCTTGTACATTACATTGGTAAAGAAACAGGACGTTTTGGTAAACCCTTACTAACCAACACTAACCCTGGTCTTTGAAGCTTATACTAATGACATAATCGCACAGTCATAGTGACATAGTCGACTATGTCGTCAGTTGAGAGTTCAAGTCAGGTTTACTCCAAACAGGCGGCAGAGTTACTGAGGTTACTGGAGGTTCACCGGGGTCAGGAGGAAGACGATGAGTTCATAGAGTGCAACAACATGACCCTCATAAACCTGGTGCTGAAGATACTGGGGCCTGTTCACGAGAGAAGCCTCACCACCATAATGCTACTCCTACAAGTAAACCCAAAGAACACAATCAAACCGTTGACCTGATGTTATAGTACAGTTGAACAGTTATAATTGATGAGGTATGGTGCACACGTTCACTTTTCCTCTCTCCTCCAACCAGGTATTCGGTAGTGCTGTGGCTTTTGGAATCCGTTATCATTTGGTGCGGCTTTTCTATGACGTGTAAACAAGACTGCAAGGAATCCAGAGCCATGACTGAGGACATCCAGAAGAAGGAAGCATATTGACATTGCAATGGATTGGCCTGGCTGACTGATGATAATAATATGCATTTTTATGTTGATCCTGTTTCATCACACCAACGCCATTCTGCCTCAGAGCAAATCAACAAGGGGACATAGAGCATACACCATGAATATGTTTGCTGAAAAGGATCTGCGGTTATGGGTATGAATGTTTCTTAAGCTCTTCAACAGAAATAGCACACACACCCAACACTTAAACAGAGCTTGTAGTCATGATCAGTGTCCTGGGTTGTGCATGTTGAAAGGTTTTGTCTTTTGATAAGTTGGTCCATATCATCATCAGGATCTTTCTTCTGGTCGTTGCTCTCGATGTCCCTCTGGTTTTACACTACATCTTTAAGGAAATCCAGCATACTAAGGAACAATAAGCACGTTAGTGTTCTTCATTTCATGAATGTAGTAAAACTGTTATTTACTGATTGAACAATTGCATCAACATTGGAGAATTTCTATGTATTTTGGCATTATTAAATGTCAATCAAATCACCCAGTGATATTCCAACTTAATACATTTATATAAAAGAATATGGCAACCTTGTATGAAAAGAAAACGGTTAAAGTGAGGGTCAAATTAAGGGTGATGTTGGGTTTTAATGTAATTAAGCTTTTTAAGAAGGGCCAACAGAAGAAAGGCCAAAAGAAGGATAGCGCAGGAATATTTAGAGCTAGACCGTTGGTATTTATGAACATTGTCAGGGAAATCACATTTTTATGAAAACAAGTAACTTGAATGAGATAATATTTTGTTTTTGTTTTTCTTAGAACAGTTGGCCTCATTGTGAAGTATTTTTTGACACTGGACAATGAAGCCTTTTCTTGGAAAGCTATTAGTGTTCAATATTTACGTTTTCAATTGAATAGTGGTGTTGAGAATTAAATAATTCCTACTTTATGACTTTATTGTGCCATGTTCTTTTATTTCGACCATTTTGTAAAATGAACGCAAGGGGAACGTTCAAAGTGTTGAACGGTTTGCGGGGACGTGTTTCGGCGGTGCTCAGCCCGCGCATTCATGTTTACGTTCCGATTCGCTCAATACACTGACCTCAAGATGCTTGTATTGCGTCAAATGATTCCCTTAATGACAAATAACAGTGTTTAAGAAAACTTTTGTTTATTATTATACGATAAGCCTAACAGATAAAAACTAACAGATTAATATAAATATACTAGATTAAAGTCTGAAGATGCGTTGAGTGTGGGGGGCACCTGTGCCCAGCTGGACGTCACCCGACTCCCAATAATGGTCGGGCTGTGAAATAGTGAGTTATAGATCCTGTAAGTTTCACCGGTGTATACTATTTAAAGGAAATGTCACCAAACAAACGGATACAGAAGAAAATGCCGCTTGTACTTGAGTGTGAGTGGGGCTCCTGCCAAGACACCTTCAGCAGGATGGAGAACCTCTGTAAGCACATGGAGACCCACCTGGGCCCCGCGTCCGACCCGTCGGAAGACAGCGATGAAAACGAAGGTCAGGGTAATAATTGGTCGATTGATCAAACCCCGCACTGTGAAACATGCACCTAGTCACAATGCGTCCAGCGAAAGTGTTCATGTTGGATTACAGCGATTAATGTTAAAGTTCTTCCCATGATGAGATTTGTGACTATTTGTTTAATTAACTAACTGTTCACTTTATTGAAGATTTGACAAAAATAAACACTCATCTTAAGTGCTTGAATTTTCAGCCGAGCAGAGCTGCCTTTGGAGACATTGTGGATTCTGCTCGGTGGACGCTCCCGAAGAGCTGCGGCGTCACGTTTTCTTCCACTGTTACCACACTAAGCTCAAACAGTGGGGCCTGCAGGTGCTGACCTCCAACCCCAACATGGGCACCTGCTCTATAGGATACCAGAACCGTAATATCATCCCCGAAATCCCCGACAATTTCACCTGCCTTTGGGAGGATTGCGAGGTACCTTTTAGGGTTCAAATCTATCGTTTTTGTTTTTGAGGGGGGACAGCAGAAAGTCAGCTTGAATCCAGAAATGTCTGCAGTCAATTATTATTGTTGATATTGTAGTCATGGACCCTCTCTGTGTTTGCAGCAACCCCCCTATGAAAACCCTGAGTGGTTTTACCGACACGTGGAGCTGCACAGTCTCTGTATGGACATCCCCACCGGGGACAGTGAATGCTTGTTAAGCTGTGCATGGAAAGGTACGGCATCAGAGCCTCAGCCCCTGTGAGGATGTTATGAGATGTTATTCTCTGCCAGGCTAATTTAATGGTACATTTCATATTTGACTTGCATGAGAATAGTGCAGCTATCGTTTAAGTCTTCATAGTTTTTGTTTTTGTAATTTTTGGAAGAATGTGAAGCGAGTGCCAAAGGGCGACCCAAGCTACGGGAGCACCTGCGCAGCCACACCCAGGAGAAGGTAGTGGCGTGCCCGGGCTGTGGGGCCATGTACGCCAACAACACAAAGTTCTTCGACCACATCAAGCGCCAGAGTGCACTAGAAGGTAACCAAGGAGGCTGGATAGGGTCTGGTGGTGAAGGTGTCAGATCACAGCCAAAAAGGTTCTCTTCTTCAGTCTCCCTAAAGGCCTCCTTGAGAGAGATGCATAACCCCCGCTCCTTAAGGGTAATGCCGTTGGGGGTGATCAAACCACCAGTGTCTCTTGCCTTCACTAAAACCTCTGTAATCAATACTGTTGTATAATTTATGCTGAAGAGAATTTAGCATGTGTGAGCTCCCATGAATTTAAACAATGGCAACATAGCACTTTTGGCTCTTTGACTCAATTTGCATCGGTCAGTGCAGAGGTTGGAGACAATATAGTGAATCACCACGCAAGCACTTGCAAATTGTCTTATTACAATGACTAAAGTGGCATTTTGCTATTGTTTACAATCATGGCAGGCGTTTTCAATTCGAGAATTTGTGAATACAAAGGTAACAAAAGTTGAGTTGGAGCGACCCCTGTGGAGGGTTTAAGATTGGAGGGAGAGGCGAAGTTAAAATGCAATACGCTTTGGGGGAGGTGGACATGTCTGCAAGTCTGCAAGCAAGACAGTTAAAGGAGTTAAGTTAGTTAAAGGAATCTACACAACAAGGAAGTCGGTCAATTGGTATGGCCTGAGACTCAGCCTTTGTGGCTACAATGGCAATGCAAATGCAAACAATCTTAACAGCTCTCAGTCAGAGAGTGGAACGAAGGTATCACTAGGTACAGGGAGAATGCATACAATTCCTTTTTAATGTGTGTTTAATAGTAATTATATAAACAAGGTTCATATAATTTGTATGTAATTGTATATTTGGTTATGATTGATATTTCCACGACAATCGGCTACTACTATGATTTTTAACGGGTGGTTGGTCTTGCAGGTCAGCGGTTCCAGTGTTCTCATTGTTCGAAGCGTTTTGCAACAGAACGCCTGCTGAGGGACCATATGAGGACCCATGGTCAGTCCCTCCAACTCTCTTTTCCATCAAAACTTTATCGACTAATATTGTTACTGGTGATTTGGGAAGTTATGCCCTCATTAATGTTTGTTTGTTTGCTGGCAGTAAACCACTATAAATGTCCGTTATGCGACATGACCTGCCCGTCGCCCTCATCACTGCGTAACCACATCAAGTTCCGCCACAGCAACGAGAGGCCATACAGCTGTGAATACTGCGAGTACAGGTAGCACTACTGCTACTACTTAATTTATTTTGAGTATTTGGAGGTGGACTTGGAATGGGCTAACCTGACAATTGTTAGTGCTTGGCACTTGGATCTATGAGCTTCCTTACTGTACCAACAGCCATATATTTATCTTTCTTCTGAAAAATGTACTTATTGTGAGTCGCTCTGGATAAAAGTGTCTGCTAAAGGTAAACTTGGCCGGAGGGCTTATTTCACAGGAACACGCATGCTCTTCATTGATCTTGACTACTTAGCAACTCACCTCACCTACTTTTCTGTGGTATTTATGATCGCTACTGCATGGTTTTGTAGTACCTAGTCGACCCTGGCCATGTTATTATAATATCAATACAGAACAATGTTGAAAGTTCACATCTGATCGTAAAAAAACATTTGACCTCTACCACAGTTGTAAAAACCTGGTGGACCTGCGGAAACACCTGGACACCCACACCAGTGAGCCCGCCTACTGCTGTGACGTGGTCGGCTGCACGTACACGGCGCGCACCGTCCGCACCATGAAGATCCACTACAAACGAGAGCATGAGGTGCAAACGTAAAGCCTCTCCCATCTGAAAAGCACCCTCTGGAAGGGAGCTGGAGCCTAATGTGTGTTGCTTCCTCTTCCCTGTGTGCTCATCCAGGGGGATTTTGTTCCGCGCTACAAGTGCCATGTGTGTGACCAGTGTTTTACCAGAGGAAACAACCTTACGGTTCACCTGCGAAAGAAGCACCAGTTCAATTGGCCCTCCGGACACCCCCGCTTCCGGTAAACATGTTTGACGTCAAATGGTCTGGGGGTGGCCAAAGGGGACATGGTTTGATTCCCGAGGTGCACACTCTTCTTGTCAAGTCAAAGGGAACTTTATTGTCAGACTGACCGTGCAACAAGTTACATAGAGGACTGAACTTACGTTTCCCCATCCTCCAAATGTGCTATTAAAATATTTACCAAACAACATTACATAATTATAGTGCAAATAGACACAGAAAATACACATATATAGACAGACAGTGCATGCATTATACAGAACAGAATATTTACATTGTTATGAAGTAGTTAATGTGGTTCAAATAAGGTGCAATATAGTAAAGTAAAGTGCAGAATAGCAGCCTGGAGATAGTTATACTTTAATTATTTAATTGTGCAAATAAGTTCATATGAAGAGCATTCTTGTAGGCAGCCATCAGAGGGATACCTCGCCTCTCGACTGTTGCTTTGATTAAATATTTCAGAATTGACTGAGCATGACTTTGGATAAAGGGGTCCGGCAAATTAATAAATGGGAAAGTATGTATTCAATTCCAACACGACCTAACCCGTGTGAAGTGAAGATGCTGGTCTTCCACCGTTGATAGACTACTGTGTAGAGACCGCCACAGATCAACTCTCCTCCTCCTTTTTGACCCCTGTTTGCATTTTCATTTTCTGTGGCGCTAGCTACAAGGAGCACGAGGACGGCTTCATGCGGCTGCAGCTGATTCGCTACGAGAGCGTGGAGCTGACGGAGCAGCTGATGAGGGAGCGGAACGGCGAGGATGGGGAGGAGGAGGAGGAGGATGACGACGACGATGATGAGGAGGATGAGGAGGATGACAAGGAAGTGGAGGACACGGGGGCCCAGGCGGAGCCCCCCGGGCTGGGCAAGCGGGCAGTGGAGGCAGGGGGTCCCCTTGACATGGAGGGGCAGCTGCAAGGGGTGCTGCTGGAGGAGGGGGGGCCGGAGGTGGGGCTGGAGGCCGTGGGAGGGGAGGACGAGGACGAGGACGAGGAGGAGCAAGGGATGTTCTACGTTCTGACTGGAGGTCTGACCCAGGAAGGGGAGGATGCGGTCATGCTGCAGCTGCAGGACACAGCCAGTCAGCTGGGCATGCATGTGGTGTAAGCACCAGAAACTATTCCTTGCAGGAGACAGACACACAGACAGAGACACACAGACAGAGACACACAAACAGACACAAACACACACACACACACACACACACACACACACACACACACACACACACGCACACGCACACACTAGGACCAGGAGGTGATGGCGTTTGTGAGCTCCAGGACCAGAAACTGTTCATGGCAGGATAGGAACAGAACCTGGCTTCCACTGTAGCAAAACTTTAATGTGTGAGCTGAGAGGGGCTGTCGTTCACATACTATGCCCTCCGAGAGGGCTTGGCAAGACGGGTTTTTGTATTTATTTTGAGCTAATTTGAAGGAGGAACACTCAGGATTTTAAGAGAATGCAAGGCACTTAAATAAACATGCATTTTAAATATTATTTGGCCTTGTTCGATTTGTTGTTCTGATATGTCCATGGTACTTTTCAGTGCCTAATAAACCTATTTGTGCAATAAAAAAATACAAAATAAAATACAAATCTTGCGCTTTAGATGCAGTTTGAATATCTTATTCTCCTTATATATTCATACTTTCATATACACCATCTTTTTATTTTTAGATATTTCAATAAGTGGAAAAGCTACTTGGAAATCACCATCTCCTGTTTACATTTTAACTGTTGTCATTGATACTAAAATACTATCAATAGTAGGGGTGCGGCAGCTGCTCCAGCACACCCTGGTGGCGAAGCTTTAAAACCAATGGAAATAAAATGATAACATAAATACCTCTGGTTGTGGTTTATATTCCACGACATTTTGTATGACATGTTTGGGTATGGGATGAAGAGAGGGATAATTGTAGTCATTTTTAAATTATTTAATTGATCTTAAATGTAGAATACAGAGCCTATAATTCTGTAAACTACGTGGACCGTAACCCTCCCGCCGCCGAAAATATCGTCCTGCGCGTCTGATCAATACAAGTATTAGATCTTGACTTCACTGTGGCATGAAGTGGAAGGGAGCAGTGCAGTCACTAATCCTCCTTTCAAATGACTTCCATCCACTCTGATGCGCAGGCTGGTCCCAGATCAAGACAAAAACGTGGGGAGATCGTGTAGGTGCAGCCATTTTACGGGCATGCCTCAAAACATTGTATTAAAACTCATTCGTCTCGTTTTCAACGATTTATTTCAACAACGGCATTAAAAGTGAAGCCGTATTAGGATGCCCGGCCTGATAATAAGGCTAACAGTATTAGCTGCCTTTAGGGGATTAGCCCGGGCATCTAGAGCTCAGCGTAAGCGCCCTCACTCTTCACTCAGGGAAACACATGAACACTACACCACCACCACCACTACTACTACTGTCATGACATCGAGTGGCTCCGCGGAGGAGGTGGTCTGTGCGGTACGTCAGCGGGGGTGACCCAGGCCCAGAGGTTAGAGCTCACGGCGCTGAGGGCGAGGCTGGTCGGCCGCTATGAGGCTACAGGTGGTGCTGCAGTTAGTGCTGCTGCTGGGCACCTTGCAGGGCCTGTTCTGTCAGAGATCCACAGCAGACGAGGAAGTCAGTGGTAAGATTTATAACGGTGTGTTGTTATTGTTGGTGTTGTTATTAGTAGTAGGCTAATTGTATTTACTATGGGGTTGGACGTCTTAGTCCAGAATGTCTATAGAGGTAGGCTCCATAGGCATGTAGGAGACATTGGTGATCAAACCCAGTAACTTTCGGCCTGGAGTGGAACACCCTAACCTCTCCTGCCCACCACCACTCATCTAGGTGGGCGTGTCCACCTAGATGTGTGACGGACAGATGAGCAACGTTTGCTACAGTCCACTACAGTCCAGGCTGGTAGACTGATCTATCCAGCACACATCTAGGTGGACACGCCCACCTGTGATATCAGAAGCGGCACATTTTCAAAACGGCTTGTAACGCTAATCACACTCACACCTGGTGGTATAATATGTCCCATTTAATGACTTGTTATTATTAAGCATGTTTTCAAACAGGTGTTCAGGTGTTATTTGGTTTGGAAGGCTTTGAGGCTCATCCAAGACTAACGTAGGGGTGGCTGCCCCGTGGTTTGTTAGGTGAGACGGAGTGGCTCCCACAGCCCATGCCCTGGGGGGACACGTACTGGTCCGGGACCGCCCCCCTGTGCCTCGGAGGCTGCAGGGGGCGCCACCGAGAGCTGGCGAGCGACCGCTGCGGGGACTCCAGTTGCTGCTGGGTGGGGTTCAAGTCCCTCTGCAGAGGTGGGGCTGATGTATGTTCACCCTTCGTTAGCTCATCCCCTCGAGACCAACAGATCACCACCTAGCGCCTCAGGACAGAATCAGCCAAGAAAGCGTTAAGCCTGTCGGTTTTAAGGAGCATAGATCGTTTTTTATGTATTATTGTGAGTTTATTTGAATATAAACTTTCTTCTTCATATCCCTTGTCTGTAAACATTCATGCTTTTTTGCTGCTTTCTTGGATCTTGGGGAAGCTGGATTAAATTGAATGCGAATCCCCTTTAGGGTTACATGATAACTATTGAGAAAATTCAGTAGAGTCACCTGGGGCTATGTAATGAAGCCTCAATGGGTTTATGATTCATAACTCCCTCTCCTCTGTGTGTGTGTTGTGCTCTGTGGGGGAGGTGGACTGTAGTGAACTGCGGTAGACCGGACGTGGACTACAACGGCGTGGTGTACGGCGACGACTGGTGGGTGGGCTCGCAGCTGAGGTACGAGTGCCGCACCGGCTTCCTGCTGCTGGGAGACCCCATCAGAGTGTGCCAGTCCGATGGCCGCTGGACCCCCAAACCCTCCTGCCTGAGTGAGTTAACACAAACACAAACCCTCCTGCATGAGTGAGTTAACACAAACACAAACCCTCCTGCCTGAATGAGTTAACACAAACCCTCCAGCCTGAGCTAACACAAACCCTCCTGCATGAGTGAGGTAACACAAACACAAACCCTCCTGCCTGAATTAGTTAACACAAACCCTCCAGCCTGAGTTAACACAAACCCTTCTTCCTGAGTGAGTTAACACAAACCCTCCTGCCTGAGTGAGTTAACACTAATCCTCCTGCCTGAGTGAGTTAACACAAACTCACATCCTGAGTGAGTTAACACAAACCCTCCAGCCTGAGTGAGTTAACACAAACCCTCCTGCCTGAGTGAGTTAACACAAACCCTCCTGCCTGACTGAGTTAACACAAACTCGTATCCTGAGTGAGTTAACACACATATAACACATATAATAAGGTAACGCAAACCCTCCAACCTGATTTAACACAAACCATCCTGCCTGAGTGAGTTAACACAAACCCTCCAGCCTGAGTTAACAAACTCTCCAGCCTGAGTTAACACAAACCCTCCTGGCTGAGTGAGTTAACATAAACCCACAGCCTGAATGCGTTAACACAAACCCTCATGCTCAACCGTTAACAGAAGATTGATGTGTTGTATGATACATTTCATAAATAATAATTTATGAAATTTGGAAAGGGGTTTGATAACTTGAATGTGGGCAGGGGTGGGTGTGGCTTATTGCCCCCAGGAGAACTTAAATACCCCTGAATAAAGGAAATTCAATTTGTGCAAAAAGAGTGTGTTCACTCCAAGCAGAGAGGTAATGGCTCCGACCCCCTTCCGGTCTACAATGTATACCTGTATTACCTGTAGGGAACCTAGAGCAAGTGACTGAATTGAATGAATGAATGAATTCAGGATTCACTGCAAGTAGAATAAAAGTGTCAAAAAGTGTCGAAAAAATAGAATTATTTTTTTGCCTGCTTTTGTTCTCATTCACATTTAATTCATTTAATCTCATTCACTTGGTGAAAAGAACTAGTAACACACAACAAATAGTGGATTCCCCGTTTCTCTGACCGCTCCACCCAGGGATGTGTCAGCGGGGTCGCATGGAGGTCAACGAGAGGGAGCTGAGCGGGAACTGCTCCGCCACCTGCGCCAACAAGAGCTACTTCGGAAACCCCAAGCTAGGCTGTAGCCATCTGGACAACTGTCAGAACAAGGAGACGGGCTGGAAGCGCTTCTTCTCCCAGTGTGTTCCCTGCGTCTGCGACTGCTCCATCTCCTGCAGTGAGTAGGCTTCTAATGGCCGGGCCCTTTTTCACAGAGCGGCCATCTTGGTTCTGAATGCTAGCTAGCGTTTAGTACCAAGATGGCCACTAGGTGAGTGAAGGCCTTTGAGTTGTGTCGCGGGCCAATCTACCAACTGGGATTGTGGTTGATGGTGGCTGAGTGATGGTGCTGGGGGATTTGGTTCTGTTATTGTTTATGTCAACTATGTGTGTTTGTTTCTGTGTTTTGGGATATTTTCAGCAAACGCAGTCAAACTGGAGGTGAAGAGGAAGAGGAACTGAGATGGCCATCACTTCCTGTCTTCTCTTCTTATTTGGACCTATAATCTCCATCCCTTTGTCCCAGGTGAAAATCCAAATGAACTGACATCAATGAAGGTTTTGAACAAACCTTTTTTTAATTGATTTAATTGATTTGTGGTCTTGATTTTTTTTGGTTGACTAAGACAATTTAGGAAAAAAATAATTGACAATCAAAACGTGAATCCTAGATATAATCTGTAGGATAGCTTTGATGGACTCCCCTTTCTGATTCTACCTGTTCTATGCATGCAAACAATACAATAGTAGGGTTAGGGTTAGGTTAGCCTAACAGTAATAAGGAACATTTTACTTGGAAGAATCTCATGCAACATCATTTACACTATAAAAGATTTGCAGATATGCAGATATTTATTATTCTCTGCTGTGAGACAGACATTTCTTCATTTAACCGATGTTAGATATGTTTCACATATCCAAAAGAGAATGAACTGACTTCATGTTTATGTTGTGTAATCATTTATTCATTGCATGTATTATTTACATACAAACCCAGGTTTCTTAATTTGCCTAATTTCCCCAAAACACAATCTATTTTATTGTCTGTAATTTGTCTGTTATGTCGTCTGATCATTAGTGCTACAGCTCCTGTGGGCCACTAGAGGTCGCTAGTTGGCAGAGTCCCACCGGTCACGTGTCTAAAGCTACTACGTCTTGCAGAGTCCAGTTCTCCATGCTATACTGCAAAAACACAAATACAATATCTAATGCTTATATTCTTGAAAGGCTGAATACAAACCCAAGCTATGAATTAGTTTATAAGTCTTTGGACCAGGTGCTCAGACGCAGAATGATGTGTTCATTAGCTTTGGGCTTGTAGCAGCCGATACCTGTGTAACAGACACATAGAGAGTACATGTATTAACACATGAACACACCATCATCACATCAATGAGTGACAGTAGTAGCCTAATCTTATCATGCACAACACTACTACATCACTTTCTAGTCATTTGGAAGATGCTTTAAAATGCCTTGTAGTGATTACAGGTAGATGACTGATGTGATGATCGCTGAAGGAAGCCTACAAGTGGACTACAATGACATTGGGAGTTAAAAACCTAAAGTATTTTTCGGCAGGAAGTTAAACACCCTGACCATTACACTTGCACTATCCTGCCCCCATGTATTTAATATAGGAATATCAACAATTCTGATTTTGGTATTGAGTACGGCTGGGAGTGAATACGTTGACATAATTAGCATTACTATGTTACACAGGACCAGATAAATGGGATTACCTGCAGCCTCATAGCTACGACCGAATCACAGTTGTATTGATATTCTGTTTAACAGCATCATCTCGAGTGTGACATCGCTTTTATACAGCTTTTTTAACAGTTCTACAAGCGCCCTTTATTAGTAAACAGTTATTTGCATCAAACTGATTATGATTAGTTTATTTTTTCTTTGTTTTATTTAATCATTTATTTGGTTCTCGAATGGCTCGAATGGAACACGAATGGTTTCACAACTGGAATGGGACAGGACTGCTGAAACACACAAACATTTTCCTGCACACAAGCTTGTTGCCTTATGTAGGTCTACACATTACCGCAAGTCAGCTGCTTTGTATCACGTACATCTATCTGTATAGTCCATTTACTGTGCAAACAAATCAGAGTCTGACTCACACATGTCTGTCGACAGATTGTCGAAATGTGTGATTCAGATGAGTCCACAGCTTACTTACAATCATTAATGTTGGCTAATTCATGTTATTATAACACCTATAAAGCCCAGTTATACATGTACACATTAAAGTCCCCATGCTAGTATATCAGCACACATGAAAGGCCTCTTTAACCATCACATCAAACCACCGGAACTAACTGTTGTATAGGATATCCTCAGTGCGTTGCGTAACCGAGCCTACGATAACACTCCCATCATTAGGCCTCCCCTCCGCTCCCTGTTAAAGAAGTCTTCTGAGGATGCTACCATCGGCTCATTCAGGCCTGCTATGACACGCGCCCGCTGTGGGGAGGTCCTCATTGCTACGACGATCCTGCCGTAGCTACACTGGTACTCACCCACATCCAGCTGGGCAGCGGGTTCCCCTGGCACGCCCGCAGACAACAGCTCCCAGTAGGTCTGGGCCTGCCCACCACCCACCACTCCGTTTACGCTCTGCAGAAACAGCCCGTGGTCGGGGTCCTCCCTCACCGTGAACCTGACGGAGCACACCATTATTCATTCAGCGGGTGACACATGGAATATTAAAGGAAAAAACGTGAACGTGAATGTTGTTCTAGGGAATAGAATGGTGGACCTGCGACTAGGCTGTGACTACCTGCTTTTATTCCGCAGACGCTTATCCAACACAACCTGCTGTGGATTCAGGCATATGTCTTTAAAGCTCCCATGACATGCCACCAGGTGTGAGTGTGATTATCCATCATACATCTAGGTGGACACGCCCACCTGTGATGTCATAAGGGGCAGATTTTCAAAACGGCTTGAAACAGCTAATCACACTCACACCTGGTGGTATGTCATGGGACCTTTAAGGAGCGGGTATGGGGTTAGGCGTCTTGCTCACTGGTTAGGCTGCAGACACGGTGGAACCACAACCTTTCGTCATCGGTGAGTCAAGACGCTCTAACCACCAGACTATTCTTTCTCCC
>OMLJ01019092.1:1908-16075 GCA_900302595.1 Gadiculus argenteus | reverse complement strand
AAGAAGAGAGAGAGAGAGAGAGAGAGAGAGAGAGAGAGAGAGAGAGAGAGAGAGAGAGAGAGAGAGAGAGAGAGAGAGAGAGAAAACAGTGGACAGTTAACAGTGGACTACAAAAAAATTTAAAAGAAGAATTAACAAATTAGCAAAAGAAAGAGTATGAGGTTGTTTAAGATGAACTGGGAGTTAAAGAGATCGGGTTTAGGATGTTTAGATTCAAACATAAGATTTCACATGAATGGCTTCTGTTTCCCTCGGTGAGGTGTAACTTATTTTTGAGTTGGGTGATGATCTTTAAAGCTGGGAGACAAAACACATTTCATATTTATCTGATTAGAATCATCCTTCATTAGTATTGAAATTATGCAGTAGACAAACAATTATATGTTAATTTACCAACTAGATTAAAAGCACAATATTTTGAGTATATAACAATATGACCTACATTGACAAAGTATTTCCCAATGCCAAAAGTGAGAGCATCTATCCTGCATTGTTTAATCACATCCAATCTTTGTTTCTTGTACACGATTGACAAAGTTTACAGAGAACAATCCACCGAAAGGCCGGGAGAGGGAAGAGGGAAAACACATTCATTGCTTCACTAATGACTGCAGATCTCCTCTTATAAATAATAAATACTGGTGAAGTTGAAAAAAGGTGCTTGGAGATCATTTAACAGAAAAGTGTACAGCTGACAGATATGACAGAATGAATTTGGGGATGGTGTGGGGAAATTGCTATGCATCAGGAGGGTCCACTCGCAGCCTCAACGGGCTTAACAGCTTATCAGCGCTCTCTCTGGCCTTGCTTAAAAGGGAAGTGCTGAATCACTTGAAACTTTTGACAGGGTCTATTACACAGATGGATGGCTGTTGTTTTTTTGTTTCATACTAGTTAAATCGCAGACCAGTCCAATCCCACCGTCGCTTCATACTCTGTGTGTGGTGTGTGTGTCTCTCTCTTTCTTTCTGTCTGTCTGTCGCTCGTCCTTTTCCACAAAAGCAAGGACCTGTTAAAAAGCTCTTAAAGCTTCTTGTGGTTTTTTCCTCCGTTTTGGGAGACTCTAGCTGTGCCGTAGAGGGCTGCTTGGTGATCAATAATGCACCGCTACATTGGTGGGATGTTGCAGTTCAATATGGCTGCCAACACTACATCGCCAATAAGGGGAGGGGAGGAGGGGTTTGGGCATTATCACTGTTTATTTATAAGCACTTAGATAGGGCGTTTCAATAATTAGGCCTACATGAAGATTGAGGGTATAATAGCATATAATGAGGTTCAATGATAAACAAATAGTGGAACAGGTCTAAAAAGGTACACAGAAGACACAAATAAATGTTTTGTTTTAATGGCCCAAATAACGATACACATGTGAAATTAACAGTGGACAGCTAAAAGCCATACAGCAACTCAAAGACATTACTCTGTGGAACCCATCATTGTGAGTAATGTGAAACACCAGTGATACTATTGTATCCTAGAATACATATTAACTAACAGGGAGGCAGAGCATCGTTAGTTCCCAATGCCTCCTTTTTTTTTGGAGGATTCAACCGACTACCGGAGACATTTTAAGGGGACATCTACTAAGACGAAATGCCTGACATTAAGCTTTAAAGACACGTCCCTTACACAGCTTAATCATAGAGAACTCCCACCACTGACATATATATCCCACCACTAATGGAGACCCATCCTGGTTGACATTCTGAAAAACTAGTAGCCTGGTGTTGAAAAAACGGCCGCACATATAGCTCACGACTTCAATACCAGTGAGGCAAGGGGTGCTTATAGGGGAATGTCATGCTTGCTATTTTTGAAAATAAGAGTGTACAGAGAGTAATTGATGTTTGAAATTCTGGTGCTTGCACTTGCTGACAGTCCCTACATACTTCAGTGTAGAGAGCACTTGCCAACAGTCCCTTTGTAGCTCTAACCAGTAAGTGCAAGTCCTAGGAAGAGTGGCTGTTGTCTATGCAAGGCTGAAATGTAAATGTTCCATCCTGAAATACCTGTATATCTGTTTTGCCATGCATGAGGATAATTGATAAGAAGGGTTGCCATATACAAGCTTCTTGCTTGGTTTTGCTTGTGAATATCGATTGCTGCTTTTGCGATCTCGATTAAAGTTTGTTCACTGTTTGGGATTACAAATTATCACCTCCAAAGCCACCATGGAGGCATTTTTCCAAAGTGTTTTTTACTTATTATGCTGCACTCAAGTTTTAATTCAACGAGAATACCATTGAACCGCTTGGCCTGCTGTGTGCAACAGAGAATGTACATGATGGATATTTACCAAGTAAACAGACATTAAGCCATAGGCCTGATAACAAATTGGATGTTTATATAGTAACATTTTAACAGTATCTTTTAATCTCACATATAACAATGTATTTTTTTTTTGACATAACATAATAGCAGCGCTGTGTGTTTCAGGCATTTTTTTGGTAATTGCAACAGGGGAGACGGTGGTGGGAGACATTAGATTCTGGCGGGTCGCCACAGTCCAAAATGTACAAACTTACATCCTGACTGTTGCTTGCATGACAAATTTTTGAATTTTCTTGAATTTATACTCTATACTCTATATACAAACAAAAAACTGTGTGGTAATGCGGAATTAGGGGTGTAACAGTACACTGAAGTCACGGTTCGGTTCAAACCTCTGTTCAGACATCACAGTTTAGTATGAGTTCAGTACAATGGGGCGAAAATTAGGAAAAACAAAAAACAAAAAAGCGCTTGTGTGAGACTCATACAGGGGCCGTGTCTGTAAAACTGATGTTTTAATTTCCCAATCGGAGTCAATGAAATGGGCAGTCACTAGGGCTGTGCGATATGACGATATATTTAGTGTGACGATATAAAAACGTCTATCGTTTCATATTATACTCTATCGTTTATTTCGTCTTGTCACAAATTACAGTCTTCACAGTAATATTTTTCGTCATTTGGACGACGCTTTACGTTCTTCCACACGGCACATGAAGGCAACACAAACAAACACGGAGAGTGGACGTGATACAGAACGGGTTAATTCTGAACAGGAGAAGGACTCCGACCAGCCAAGACAAAACGAGGAGCTCAGACACTACATGGGCGTTCTCGTGTGGTGGTGGTTCTTGTTTACGCAGACTGGAACGCCCTCTTCGTCGTCGCCTTTCTTGCTGAACCGTAACTTACTGGTAGCATATAACTAACGTCAGCCAGTTTAGCCACGTTAGCCAGCTTAGCCATCTACAGAACGTTAGGGTTAGTACAATTGTCTCACGGCCAACCAAAGCTTAATTTTACGCTTCACTTCTATTTTCAAGCATTTATGAAGCGTCTCGGTCGGCTCCCCGGCAGCTTGGTTCGCGGGCTGGGCTATCCCCGGTCGGCTGCATGGCAGCCCGGCCGCGGAGCGGGGGTGCAGCCCGGTGGGCAGCCGACCGGGATAGCATGGACCGGGGACTGGGGACTGGGGCTTCGGGGACCGCGGAGCCCCGAGCCCCGGCGTGAGATAACGGAGATAACGGCTGCCGTTGCAATTTACATCTGCAAAGACATTTACATGGTCGAGAAACAGGGGTTTCATTTTTGTCTGCTGCTACAATTCAAACAGTTCTGAGTATTATATGGTTGGTTTTGATAATTTTTTTTTACCATATTCACATTTTAGGCCTATATTTTGTTTGCAACTATAGTTGAAAAGTGTTTTCTATTTACCTTTTATGTTTATACACTAATATTTTATATTTTGTTACATGCTTGATTGAACATTTCCACAAAGGCTCCAAATAAAAGGAGAAAAATACCTACCGTTACCTTTTATTTGTCGTAAAAATGTAATACGATATAGGCCATATTTCCATGTGGTCATTTTATATAAACTATTTATTCATTGAATTTACAGAAAATGTGCTATATCGTGATATATATCGTTATTGGGATATGATATTTTGGTCATATCGCACAGCCCTCGCAGTCACCGTTATATAGCTTTCCGTGGCACGAGAAGTTCACCCAGGTTCACCCAGGCTTGGAGGGATTTAAAGAAGGCTGTTTTGGGATTATTTGGATTTGCCATTCCTGTTTCTCACTCGTTTACTCACTTGTTCCGTACTGCCGTTGTGTGTCCGACGATGCATGCTTTAGAATGTGTAAACAACACCCGCCCAACTATACCTCTGATTGGTTTACCGTGACATGTTACTCTACCTCAGCTGATCGTTGTTTAATGCGATTGTCTCGTGCCCTGCACACTAACCAAGAAAGAACAGTGAAGAGAGCGAGAGAGATCTAGTTGGTCTGATGAAAAAACAGCTTCAATTATAGTAACGTGCCGCATTTTATGGAAGTAACGGTAACATCGTTATACTGATGGGAAGAGTATTCCGTTTACTCGTTACTGAAAACCGAACCGTTACGTCCATTCCGATTCTGTTAAAATACGAATACATATACCGTTACACCCCTATGCGGAATGAATAATTAAAATGTGGCTAAGCATCCAAAGATTGATTAGTTTATAATCAAAATCCACACTGCCCTATGCAAGACATTGCTAGAGTACGGTAAGTACATTTTAATATAAGGCTAATCTGATTTGATCTGATGAGGATGGGAATAGCACTTGTGCAGATAGAATCTGATGCCTGTGTTTTTAGAGATTTGGTTTACCAAACAGATTTTAAATACAACATGCATATAAATCTAGATATTTTTTTTTCTTACTTTAACATTTAAAGGTGCAATATTTAGAATTTAGTGGCATATAGTTGTGGAGTTGCACCACAACTAGACAACCACATGGGGATTCAACCCATGTCAACATAGATGATTATTTCTTCATGGGATTATACACTAATTAAAAACATACTAATGAATATTATATTCCATTTCTGCCAAGTCTGTTCCATTAGTTGCCACTCAATTATACTTACTGGACATTTAAACAAGGGTTTTAATGGGTCTGATTAAACTCTCACCAAGGCTGCCTTGGTGAGAGTTTTACAATCTCATATGACCCGTGTCAGGTGGTGGAATTAATAATTTTATACTCATGATCTTGCAGAGAAGTGGGATCATGGGGTTGATTGGAATTGAAATAGAGCAGGACTGGTTCTAACCAGGAAATCGACTAGGTATTATCATCACTGTTGCTACTTTACATTAATTGAGATGCATATATATTGGTAAATAAGTTCATTCATTAGTTTGTACATTCACACAATAGTATGGATACATTTTGTTAATTGACTTAATAAATACTTCCTTTATGGCATAAACTTTATGTAGATCCATTTTTTCTATCAGGCTTAACAAAGAAGGGAGTTCACATGTGAAAAATACAACACAACAGCATTATACCATCATCAGGGTTGGGTAAAGAGAAACACAGAAGGCTACACAGAAGTAGCATCTGACTGATGGAGATGGGCCACCCCCCCAACGCCTGTTCTATCTAGTGGAATGTTTCCAACAGTGCCAAAGCAATAACACATAATCATACAGGGATATGACCTGGAAGGCTGTCAGAGAGACAGGCCGGGGAGGCAGGCAGAGAGGCTTGAGGATCTAGGAGAGTCCCTGGATCCCCAGGCCCCATACTACTCACTGGCCCCACCAGACTGGGCGGATATACAGCATGATAGGCCTAGGTCTGCTGAGGCTTTCTCCCTGCTTCCTGAGATGTCCCTCAGCCCAGCTTATAACTATTCAGTTGGCCTCCTCCCATGGGCGTCAGTTTGGTTTGAAATGTGATGGGGACAGAGACGCATTCAGAAGTGCATTTTCAGAAGTGCTGGGTACAATGAGGATGCACTCTTTTTTTCTCTTTAGTGCAGGTAATGAAAGGTTCTGAAAGACGGCATACCCATGTAGCTAATTACTAATGAATAAAACGTATACAAAATCTTATGAAGAAAGCGTTTCCAAAAACCAGACTATTTCTCAGCAGAGAAATAGTCCACCAAAGACGTTGACGTCGCTTAGCAACCGAGTACGCTGGGGTTGACAAGTTACCGGACTTCTTGCGGAGTGCAAAAAATCCTTGACAGCAGTTATTATGCTTAGCAACGATCAATTATCAAAAAATAATTGACCGCAGAACTTTGGGAAGGCCCATGCAAGTGAACGGAGCACTCTACAGCATTGAGAAGAGCCGTGTAATAGTCCATAACAATTACACTCAAGTTTGTTTTTTTGTGGGTACAAAATGAATTGACGAAAACTGGTGGGGACTAGTCCCTTGCGTCCCCAACGTAATCGATGCCTATGCCACCTCTGTGACTCTCTCTCTCTCCCTCTCCTCCATTACGTGCATAATAAATATGGATATGTTTTTTTGGTTAAGCATATAGCATTTATTATATGTAGGCTAAGCTCACCCTGTTACTTTTACAACTCTGCCCAGATTTCTGCCCGGATTTGGATGGTGCCTCAGATGGAGATGTGTGGACAACTGAAATACAGTAAATCATCAGTAGTTTAATCAATGTCATAAATGCTAGCGAGGACACGTTTTCTCTCATATTTTGGTGCTAATGATTTTTTTACGACCTCTGGCATGGTCATAGATGATGAAATTGCTAGTAATACACTTTCCTCTAAAATTCTAGTCCAAAATGTCATCCCCCAAAAAAAAATGTTTTTTTTTAAATGTATAATGTTTGTTGCTCACCAGACTATAAAACACATGTTATAAAAGCGATAAGTAATGAAGAGAGTTTGCGGTAATATTGTCGTAAAATGACTAATTTGTGCTAAATGATATGTGCGATGCAGTTAGCAAGGTTAAGGGAAGCCAGTGCAAAGGATCAGACATGTGAGAAGACAAACCCTTGCGATGCAAGGAGTAGTAAAGAGATTTATGCTATTGGATATGGCAGTAAAGCCAGACATTCGAGTCACACTGTGTGTCCATACTCGATAGAAAATGGAGAGCTCAATTGAAGCCATAAATCTGGGAAGGTAATTCCCGGAGGCCGTCGTGTATGAGGTGCTGTTTATCAGCAACGCAGAAGATGCTACAAATGTTGGTTAAAATGTAACATTTTACCAAATGGCATCCCTATGGTCTTTTGAAACCAGCCTTCATTCCTACAACCAAGGGTGTTGTTTAAGTAAGGGATGATGTATAGAACGCCGGTCATTATAGGGAAATAAAAAAACAGGTCTTTAAGCTTAATTTTTGCCATTTACATGATTTATCTATAAAAAGCAACACGGCCCAAAATATTTCTGAAAACATTTAAATACACTTGTGTAAAGCAATGTGTATTGCTTCCCATCCGCAATTCTTAAATACCCTGTGCAGCTTGTGAATGCAAAGGATTGTGGGGATTTTGGCCCGTTGAGTATCCATCGATGCATCCTTGAAAAATCTCGGAATTCTGAAAAACAAAGGACTCAAAAAGGGTGTGAATTTCAGAGTTCTCAACATTGGAACAGTGCTTGTCGGTGTTCTATGACGTTGCATCCTTAAAAGGCCGGCCGTTGATCACGCTTCCTCCACTTCGGAATGCTAACCCTCGTTCACGTTAGCTCGCTGCAGCTGGCTACCTAACGCGATGCATTCTGGGTTGAAACCGTGTCCGACTTGTCAGCTGACTGCAAAGACGTCACAGTTGCGCGACCATATCACGTGACCCACAACATCGCGAGAGCAAATTTTTAGGTGTTCCGTGCAGCGCAAGGCAGTGCGATCTGAGGCGGCTGCCTAGCCGGCTTGGTTAACAGTTCAGTGACGTGTGTCATGGAATATTATTCATTTATTTCCCAAAGGTGGCTTTATGGATATTAATTTATGTTTTATTGCTTATTATTGGTTAAAAAGCACTGGTAATTCCATTATTTCAATTTCGTCCGCCATGTAAAACGCAAATGCCGCTAGAGCCGCCATAATCACGTCTTCTTTGGTGTCCGACTTCACTGTGCTTGGCTGCCGTCTCTTTTGAAGCCCGCCCCCTCAGCCACCGGCAGCTCTCGTCGGCGAGCTCAGCCTAGCCAAGTCCATCGTGAATGAGCCTATTATCTGCATAGCAACGGTCATTATCAAGAAATAATTCACCCCCGAAGGCGGGAAGGCCCATGCAAGTGGACGGAGAGTTCCACAGCGAGGCCATAGACAGTAGAACACTAGAGGCCATATTTGCACTTCTGGAATCGATCCTGAACAATTTACAAGGTGACTTGTACATTTTCCCAATACATGCAACATTTATATTAATTCTCAGCTATTTACTTACTACTTACTTATTTTTTTGTTTTATATCATGACTTCGGACAACTTGTAAACTTGTAAAACTAAAAGCAGTGTCAGTAAAGTTTGTTTTGCAACCTAGCTTCTTGGGAGCAAAGCAATCCGTTTCCCAAGCAACACCGCCACCTGGTGTTCAATTAAGGAATTTATACAACAACAAAAGCAAACAAGATAATAGCCTTGCTAAAATCTAGACTTTGCTTGTCAATGTCATTATCATACTTTCCTGGAGATTCTACATAAGAAGTCTGGAAGTTTTTAATAAAATTATCATTCTTTACCCAGTAACCTCTTTAACTATTCAGGAACCTTCCTGTGAATGTTAATGACCCCAATGTGTAAATCACAGGGGACAAATGCATAAAATGTTGTGATTTTATTTAGTCCACTTTAAAATTTACAATTTCTCTAGATTCATTAAAAAAAGAACATAATCAAATTTGCAGTCCACATCACATCTAAACTGCAAGAAAGAAAACAACTAGTATGAAATTGACATCATAGGCACAGTTTTCAGTATAAGTACTACATGCTTAAATAGCTTATGGCATAATATATACATCAAAAAATGTTGATCACCGGTGCTTATACATGCTTGGGACTTTGGACTCCAGAGTTGATAGGGTTAGTAAGACTAAGGATAAAAACATAATAAACACGGTATTTACAAATGATTTGTTTGTTTGCACTTGTTAAGGCAGTCCGATGATTAGCCAAGAGTGTATAATGCTCAGATTGAAATAAATTAAAAACCAAGAGGAAAAAGGAAGTGAAAGACCAAACAGAACAAAATTGACTGAAACTAACTAACTGACTGACTGGTGGTAATCAAAGTTAGCCCCTTGTTGAGATTACACACATGTGTCTGCATGGTGTGAGAACACAGCGCTATTTGTAAATGTGACATCCAGCTGGAAAAAAAACCTAATAAAATAAATAAACAAATAGCGGTTAGTATTTCCCAACATGAAAGTACCTGATATCTTATCTTTCACCCAAGTTTGATACCTGTGCATAACTTATAGAAAGCCAGTCACTTTCTTTTGAAAACTCACAGTAATTGAATCCCTTCTCACACCTTCTGATACCATCGAGCCAGGCACAGGATTCTACCCTGCAGAATCCACATACCCGGGAGCAAAACACTCGGGATATTCTGTATTACAAATAAAGGGCACTTTTTTTGTTGTTTATATACATAACACTTTTGTACACAAAATTGGCTGTTGCGATTTTTTGTTGTCGTCATTTACAACACTTGTTAGGGAGAAACGGTGCGCTACACTGCCCTTTTTTCTTTCTGCATTTTCCTACGCAACAGCGTCTTGGAAAATCGTCTGTTTCATGAATGAGCTGCAGAAACTGACCTCTGATCTGGGTCCGTACAAAGCATATTAGTCTTTTTTTAAATCTCATAACCTTGAGGGCGGGAGAAATTAAGTGACATCGACGTTCGGAAAGGGGGGATATCATTTCACCTTTACTCTCCTTTAACACAGAATCCATCAGCATCATAATTTAACGGAAATGTCAGTCCTTCTTTCCTCCAGTAGTTGACCAGAATAAAAAAAAAAGCCCCTTCCATGTTGAAAAAGGAGGAGGTGGGGGAGTGAATGTCCAGATATGATTCATCCGTTTTTTGTTCAACTCCCAGCTCCTTAAGTTATCTCCATCATTCCTTTCCTCTTCCCGGTCTACCTGCTTCCAGACTGCACACAACACAGCTTATTCCTGGCTCCAATCACCGCCTCCGTCCCCTTCGCCAAAACCATCCACCATGGGGGGCTGAGTGCCTGTCCCAGCCTCCCCTCACCGGCCATCCCCTCCCCCAAAGAGCAGTGTAAACTAAAGCCAGATCAGTTGGCTGCTGAAGCTCCTCCCCAGTTCCAACCGACCAAAGAATCTCAGTGATGTGGTAGACTGCAGGAGCCAGAGTACATCCTCGGACAAAAGTGAAGCGAAGGGTGGGCGGTTAGGTGGTGACGGGGAGTTGGGGATCACTTGGGTCCCTTGATGGGAGCTTCCGTCTCCGTGGACTGGCGCCCGTCGTTCCACGCCTCCCGCGTGCTCTTGAGTGCCTGCGTCCGCTGCTGGTCGACGACCACATAGTCCACGCGCTCATCCGACGCCGCCATGCCCGTCCCGTTGCTCTTCTTCTGCAGAAGTGACATGACCAGTGTTGAATGATGTCTATCCAATAGGCGGTACATTTAATATCTACATAGGCATATCTTCTTGACTGAAGAGGTGAAATGGGTTGTTCATCTAATGTATTAATTTCAGTTAGCATTATGTTGGGAGAGCATAGAGGGATACATTTTTATGTGCATATAATGCCAGAGCAGGTTAGCAGCATTGGCCTAAAAAGATGTCTTGAAAGATTGTTTTGAGTGTAATGCAAACTCTCAGACCCAACACATGCACACACTCACGCACGCACACACGCACCTGTGTGAGGGAGTGGAGCACAATGCCTACCTTCCTGGGTGGGGTAGACTTCCCTGGGTCCAGGTCCAGGTCCAGGTACTCCACCTGCTTCTCCTCCTTGGGCTTCACCACGGGGCTGCTCCCTCCATCCGACGTCTTAGGGGCACTGAGCTTCATGTTCTAGGAGAAGAGTTCACCCACAAGCCTTTTTAGTGGGTAACCATGGCGACGCAGAGGAGGTCGAGTCACAGCAACACCAAGATTGAAAACACAGTGAGTGGTGTTAATTCTGAAGTGGGAATTTGAGTGAGTACGGAGGTTAGAACTAGGATGATGACAAAACACAAAAGGACAAGCGAAAAAAACATCTTATGTACGGTCAAATCAACAGTCTGTGCTTTTCCCCCCTCTTCATATGGTGGTCCTTGCATCCTGAGCCCTGAGGGTTGCATTCTACCGCCTTGACTTAAGTATCGATATCTGCGTCACACGCTGGGGGTGGGGGCTGGGTGGCTGGGAGGAGGAGGGGGGGATGCAGCAACATGCACGGCTAAGCTGGCCTGGCATGCCCTGCTCACCTCCTCCAGGGAGTAAAGCTCCTCCACCTCCCTCTTTACAGGGGTGATAGGGACAGTGCAGTAGAAGGACTCCTCTCTGCACCAGGCCAAGTGGGAGGAGGGAGGAGAAGAGGATAAGAAAGGAAGGAGGAAACACAAAACAAAAGCATCAAGCAAAAGAAGGAACCCGAGGAGGAGGAGGAGGAGGAAGGGGAGGAGGAGAGGGTTTGAAATGGTCAGGAAGCCATCTGGAAGCGCAGAGGAAAAGAAAAAGGAGCGAAGCTTTGACGGAAGAAAACGAAAGGACCAAGGTACAATTGGAGGGAAAACAATAGGCAACGTAAGCACGTGGATAATAAACAGGAGGATGGTCACCAGACAACAGCAAAGACAAATAAGGAAATTAAAAAGGAAATGATTCCACAAGTATCCACAAGTATCCACATTGTAAAAGAAAGCCCCACTCTATATGGAAGATTGATTGCAGATAGTCATCCTGGGACTGCTTAAAATCTATATCAGAGCAGAAAATGACCAATCTCAGCCATTATTAATTGGTTGAGTACAACCAAAATAATATTAACCAAAACCATTTACTGCACTTTTAAAATGTGGTGGGGGTCTTAGCAATTACAGTATAGGTACTTTGAGGCATGAGGAGGAAACATTTGTGAAGAAAGCAGACCTGAGGAGAAGCAGTAACAGAAAACCCAAACAAATAAAAAAACATGACTGTGGGGAGGGAAGGAGCAAGAGATGAAGAAGTGAGGAGCCCGTCTATGATGGCAGAAGCTGAGGACCAAAACTAATATCCTGAAAGGTCTTTGGGACCATTCACAGTTAAAACCGTTAAACCCTGTCAACCATGTTCGCCTTTCAACTAAGCTAGAAATTACTCTTTTTCTTTCTGTCAAGTTTCCTCCCATATTTAACATATACTAAAGAATAACCTTTAACAACAAACATACCGACCAACAAAAAGTGTGTTTCGCCGCGTAACATTGATTCATTTAACAGGTGCAATTACAGAACAAATCTGAACCAAAAGATGTGGGAAATCAAAACGGTGATGAACCCATGCAGCAGCCTGACAATACGTAGACGTGGTGGGTGCGGAGGTCTGGTGTTACATACTAGTTCGTCTGCGGACATGTTAGGGATCATGGGTACATAGTTCTCGTCACAGTCATCCGAGTCGGTGCTGGAGGCCATGCTGTGGATGGAGGTGGGCCGCGGGGGCATGGGGAACCTGGAGGGACTGGGGAGGAACGACCAGAACCTTTACAAAAACACCACTGACTGGACCACTTCCAGCATTTCTTGCACACACACAAGTCCAAACAACAACAGGCTCACAAACGGAACCAAACAAAAAGATGGATTCTACTGCTGTGTAGACGTACCCATAGCTGCCACTGCTATGTAACCCACCGTTGCAGCCAGTTGAATCCCTTCGACTTTGAATGAGTGAAAGAAAAACAAGCCATGAACCGTCTTCATTTAACAGGCCAACAGAAATGCTATTTGTGCCAGGTATTTTGTTGTGTAGTACCATAGCTTTCCCCCCAATAAGTTCCCAAAGCATTTTCTATGTCAGTCATTTCTAATGTTTACGTTAATACTTGGACAGACAACATGAATTGCTATGGTAATGTATGGACGGGTGGGGAGTCGGCTAGTGTTGGCTACTTCGCTTAATTACAATACGAATAAGGGTGAAAGATGATACAATATGCAATATATAGGACTTACTCTCTAGCAAATGTTCGCGTGTCAGGGGAGCGCACAGGAGCACACGGCTCCTCCCACTCTGGAAGCGGTTTGATCTCCAAGGGGGCGGGCTTTGCTGTGGGAATAAAAAACATCCGTCAATCACGGCAAGGATGTTGGGTTTGAGGAAAGACATGCCAGAAGACCATGAAAATGTGATATTTTTTCATGCATAAAATATGTATACCAATGATCAAGTGACCTAAATTAGTGACTCAAATGTAGTAGGTGTAGCTAAGAGTTTGAGTTCACATTAATCTGTCAAATGGGTGAATATTAAACATATTTTAATTAGTTGGCCAGAATGTCAGCAACAATTATATAAAACTGCTATTCCATCCCATTAATGAGTGTAAAAGGGAGAAAAGTAATACATTTTTTGTGGCTAGTTTGGTTTGAACTCATGAAATGTCCTTATATTTGATAATGTGGTTGTACAATATTCTCCAGAAACATCTGATCAGCCATATATTCATGACTATTGGTTTACTAAAAGTGACAAGTTACAAATTATAAATTAATCTAGTTTAATAGCAATGCAAGTATGAATGGTTAGTTTAAAAGATTTGAAGATTAATTCCCAGTGAGTATAGGCCTGTTTTGTTGGCTCATGAATCTCCAAACTGAATATTTAGTTTTGACTGAATATTCTCTGAATATTCACTGACTCTGAACTATGAGCTCATTAAAAAGAATAAGAGCCATTGCTGCTTGTTGATCAGAGCTTCTGTCATTCTAAACCCTGCTGAAAGGGATTTGCACCTTAACAGAGTATAAACGGAGGTAAGAAAAAACAACTAATTAAATAGTTGATTAAAATTAAATAGCACTATTAAGTTAATCAAAAGAGACTTCAGATCCAAAGCGATGTCATAATGAATTGGGTAGGGGGTTAGGGCAATCCTGCTCAAGGACCCTCTACCTGCAGGCACTGGGTATCAAACACAGTACCTGAGCAGCCGAATCCCTTCTCTATCCTCCTGGGCTATTGTATCAAATTGATTATTATTGTCCTGGATGCAACGTGAGCCAACAGAGCCAAGCTTCTCCTAAGTGCCCCATGTATGTCAAGTGTTTGGTGGAAAAGACAACGTCCCCATTGGAAGAGTGTGTGTGTGTGTATATATATATATATATATATATATATATATAAGATAGATATATA
>OMLJ01019026.1:1173-16936 GCA_900302595.1 Gadiculus argenteus | reverse complement strand
CACACACTCTCTCTGAACGTTAGAGTCTCTTTTTCAAGTGTGAACTACCAAGAGAAGAGGCAAATAAATGTTACACAGCTCTGCAACAAATACAGGACATGATACTTATAGCAGCCTTAACACAGTACATAACACTTCCGTCTTCAGCAAACGGCAAACAGCATCAACATCGAGCGGGTTTCAAATGTCGGCGTGTGAAAGATAGTTAGAGACGCCAAGACTCGCCTTACGTAGCTTCTGATTGGTTTATATTGTGTGGTGCTTTCCCTGGTTGGTTAGATTTAGGCACAAAGGACTGATGGATTGGTCTCGGATTCGTTAAACTCGGTCAGTCAATCAGAGGTACTCGAACTACGCGCAAGGCGAGGACCAAAGTTTATTGTCATGAAAAAAAAGAAGAAGTATTGAATGGGGAAATCTATGTGTGAGAAATGTCAAGTGTGGCGTGAGGCATGAAAATGGCTCAAATTGCGTGACTGTCACGCTCAAAGCGTGAGACTTGGCAGCCCTGACTATTTGCGTGTTCGATTGGCCTTACCTGGCATTGATTCATCTGATAGCTCGCCAGATTGGTGCCAATTATTGTTTTGTTTGCATTGTAACGCACCACTTTGCCTCTCCTTGTTATAAAACATTGTGAATCTGAACAACTTTAGCCAATGCAGCCTCCTATGTCAGTGTTTCTTTACGAATACTATAGCATATCGGATTATAAAAAACTGTTGTAAGTATGTGCGTGTGTGTGTGTGTTGTCATGTAGGCTATAGACTGGTTGTCTTGGCTTGCATCCATGACATATTGTAATGTTATAGGCCTACTGCATATTGAGATGAAATGTAGATCATATTGCGCAACAATCAAGCGATGGGGACCCCCCGAATATTGACGGGTATTTCGCACACTGGCCGTAGCGTATTATTCGCCATGACACCAACAGCAGAACGGTTATCCAAATAATAAAGGAGTGAAGTACAACACTTGCGTACAACAGTGTGTGTATTCACACACACACACACACACGTGGCGCTCGCACGGTCGTAGCTCGTCTCATTGGCGGCCAAATTCTCTAGGCGGGAAAAGCAGAGAAAGGGGATAATTTCCCCTTATTATGAAATAAGGGGAAAGATCTCAAATCGCGTGTTTGGACTTTCCTTTATTCAAAGACAGTGCAAGATACCTACTTCTCGTTTTAAACCTAACGTCATTTCTAGCTATTTGGGGACCATAGGCAGGCTAGGGGAACTCATATTAATGTTAGAAAACCTCAAAGTGAAATTTTCATGCCATGGGACCTTTAAGCTGCTGCAAAGATTAAATTTAAAAAGTTAAAAATAGCAGAACTTCAAAAGTAAGTAAAAGAATAATTAATAGCAAAGCAGATATGTAGAAGCACACAACATTGTTTCACTCTCTGAACCACAAGAGCCAGTCCACCATATCATCAAGCAATTAAAGAAGCATCATATAATACAGATATGGACAATTAAGGCCCTCCCTCCAATCGTTGCACCTGAGCAAGAATCAAACTGGTAAGAGATAACGATATCAGACTCAAAACAACAAGTGAAGGCCATGCAACTTGATTTTCTAATTTGCACACTACTCAAACTCTGCCTGAAGATTCATCATTTGATTAGTATCTACTAATTGTTTTTAAACTGCCCATGAAATTCACTACCTAATTGTTCTTAAAAAAATAAATAATAATAATCATAATGAATAATAATAATTACAAAATTAAATCTGCAAGCAGAGTTTGTGGGGTCAAGCTGAATTGGATCTATGGGCTAAAATGTCCAACTTCCCAAGGATTCCAGTCAAAAGTTATAAACATGAATGCATGTCCAAATTTTACCTGTTGGTGGCGCTAGAGCTCATTAGCTGGCGACCCCAAATTCGCTGTGAGGGCTTAGGGGCCTGTCCTGAATCAGTGTGCCAAATTTCACAACTTTTTACCAAGGCGTTCTATGAGCTGCCATAGACTCCCATTGCAGTTGCAATCACTATAGGTGTCTCGAAGCTTTGCTGCTTGACCCCTTAAAAGTCTAAAATCGCCAATTCTATCTACAAAAAAAGCAGAAACAAGCAGACAGTATGAGTGCATGATGAAAGTGTATTGCTGAGTGTGTGATCGCACCTCCTGATTCCACGATATTAAATAAGTTACCACAACTTATTTAAGATAGGAAAAGTACACGTATAGCTGGCTGAATATGTGAATTAATGTATTTCCAGTTTGTGGCAAAAGTGTACCCTACATTCCTCTGACCTTAACCCCTAAACCTACCATAACTCCAACCGGGTTGATTGGAGAGAGTGAGAGAGAGAAAGTGAGAGACAGAGACAGATGTGGAGGGTATTGTCTTGTGATTTCATGCTCGGTATTTAAATAGAATCCACAAAAACAATATGTAGTTGTGTTTGTGTACAGGTCTCCATTCTACTATGAATGAGGAGGGAGAGGAGGGGGGTCCCAACTCTAAAACCACTCTGTCTGGGGAACATGGCCGCCAGAGCAAAGCTAAGAGGTAAGGACAGGATCTTTAACTGTCTGACTGTTCATCTCAGAGCTCAGCAGTGATATATTATGACACCGTCATTTGTCTGAGTAAAAGCTGTGTATGTCTTGTCTTGTGTTCAAGCCCAGAGCAGCAGAAGCTGCTAACAGAAGTAAACTCCCCTATACCGAGCCTTGTCTCCATGAAAAGTGATGGGTCTATGTGTCATCCTCCTAACTTTCAAAATGAAAGTCATCAACGTGCTGAGAACAGGTACGATTTACCAAATCGTTTATCTAATTAAACGACAACTACAAATCCTTACTTCCAGATGGGTTGTTTTTCTAGTGGTAAGCAGAAGGGTGCAGACTCCCCTGGACCCTGCTGTGTCTCCATGAATAGTGAACGCTCTATGGATATTTTTACTGACTTCAGAGACGAGAGGTAGGAGTTTCAAATAGCCTCTATCGATACTGATGTTAAAGGTCCCATGCCATTAAAATCCCATTTTTCTTATTGTTTGTTTAAATAACATAGGTCAGAATGAGTTACCTGTGGTAAGTATGAAATCTATGCAGTTTGACTGCTGTACGCAATAGCCAATGAAAAGGAAAAGGCTGACAAAACGAGCCAATCAGGATAAGCCATCAGTGCTACGACAAATTATTATTAATTTGAGGTTCAGTCTGTACTTCAGATTGATGTGGAAGAACCAGAGACGTCGGAGAACCCGACGCAGTCGTTTGAGATTCATTATATCTTCCGGAGGCGCACAGCTTGGCCGTGATAATATACAATATATAGATCTCTAGGTATAATATGATATTATTTAGATATAGAGCTCAAAGACTCCCGCCGGAGCACTTGGAGTGTTCTAGAATATTTACAAAACACAGCCAATAGCTGTGTGCGCCTCGCCATTGCGATACATCCACTGTAAACACTAGCTGGTACCGTGGCCACAAGCTGCTCAATATGTATGTGTGTGTGTGTGTGTGTTCTCCACAGACAACACCAGGAGTGGTCAAAGGTTACCGGTGCTCAGTCTGCACCGCAGCTTCAAACAGAGCTGATCAAGGTGTGTTAATGTCAGACAATTCATTTTACATTAGCTCAACATTATAAAGCATCTCTTGTGTAGTCTCCAGGCTTCCCTTTTTAGACCATTGGGACGTGAATCCAGGATGGATGCTCCCGTTGTCTTCAGTTGGTTCAGCGTAAAATTCTCATTGACGTTTGTTATTTTCCAGATGGCTGAGGAGAAGGCACATGCTTTTCTAGACAAGGAGCTGAAGAAGCTCTGGAGAAATATTATCCCCCATGACCCACAATGCTCAGAGGGTCCGAGGCAGGAGGAAGAGGAGGTGTTGGATTGTAAGAATGAGGATCAGAGGAGGCGTGCCATAGAGGGAGTAGTAGACATCACAAAGCTCTGCCTGATGGAGCTCAACCAGGATGAACTGGCCTACAAACTGAGGAAAGGTAGGTGACTTGAAAACACAGAAGAGCCTTATTTTAACAGCAGTAAGGGGCATTTATTTAGACATTTATTTTAACAGAAGATACTGTTATTTTGAAATAATATCAGTATACATAATATGATAACAGTAATAACATTAATAAAAGTTAACAGTTAATAACAGAAATAATTTTGATTTCGAGTTATATTTGGAAGAGCAGTCTCTTTCTACAGTTCTTTCTTTTCCACGTGGAAATATCTTTCCTCTTGGAGGTTAAATGTTTAGATCCAGATATGCCGGGTTATTTTGGGTGTATCAGGTTAAATAGTTTCATCCAGATATGTAGGGTTATTGTGGGGGTATCAGGTTAGGTTTTATCCAGATATGTAGGGTTATTGCGGGGGTATGGCAGTGGAAGAGATGTAACACCATTTCGCTATTTCAGCATTGCAAATCATTCCACTTTCCACTGATGCACAACAATAATATAACTCCTTAGCAAGTCAGAAGATACATATAAAGTCAAATTTAAAGTACGACTGTCATCAAACCAATCGTATTGCTGTGGAAAATCATATACTTCTCGTTTGTCTAATTTAGAAACTGTTGCTGTTGAGTGCCAACATAAAATCAAGGCTCATCTGATGACGAAGTGCAGGTGTGCGTTTGAGGGAGTCTCTAAAGCAGGACACCCAACCGGTCTGAATACCTTCTACACAGAACACTACATCACGAGAGGCAGTGGAGAGGTCAACAAGGAACATGAGATCAGACTGATTGAAACAGCTTCCAAGAAAACTGCCAAGGAGGAACCACCAATTAAATGTGAAGACATCTTTAAACCCTTGCTTGGACAAGATCAACCAATCAGAACAATAATGACAACTGGAGTGGCTGGTATTGGTAAAACCGTTTTAACGCAGAAGTTCACTCTTGACTGGGCTGAAGGAAAAGCCAACCACGACATACACTTCACATTTCCCTTCTCTTTCAGAGAGCTGAATTTACTGAAAGAGAAGGAGTTTAGCTTGGTGGAACTTCTTCATCATTTCTTTATTGAGACCAAAGTGGCAGAAATCTGCAGATACGATCAGTTCCAAGTGGTCTTCATCTTTGATGGTCTGGACGAGTGTCGACTTCCTCTGGACTTCCAGAACAACCAGATCTGGACTGATGTCACAGAGTCCACCTCGGTGGACGTGCTGCTGACAAACCTCATCAGGGGCGACCTGCTTCCCTCCGCTCGCATCTGGATAACCACACGCCCTGCGGCAGCTACTCAGATCCCAACTCAGTGTGTTGACATGGTGACAGAAGTGAGAGGGTTCACTGACCCACAGAAGGAGGATTACTTCAGGAAGAGATTCAGAGAGTCTGCGCTGGCCAGCACCATCCTCTCCCATATCAAGAAATCACGAAGCCTGTACATCATGTGTCACATTCCAATCTTCTGTTGGATCACCACTACAGTCCTGGAGGACTTCTTCAAAACATCCCAGAGAGGAGACAAGATGCCCCAGACCCAGACTCAGTTGTACATCCATTTCCTGAGAGTTCAGTCCATACAAGGGATCAGGAAGTATCATGGGAGCGCAGAAACAGATCCTCACTGGAGTTCAAAGAGCAGGGAGATAATTGTTTCTCTGGGAAAACTTGCTTTTAACCAGCTGGATAAAGGCAACCTGATCTTCTACGACTCAGACCTGGCAGAATGCGGCATCGATATCAGAGCAGCCTCAGAGTACTCAGGAGTGTTCACCCAGATGTTCAAAGAGGAATGTGGGCTGTACCAGGTGACGGTGTTCTGCTTTGTCCATCTGAGTATCCAGGAGTTTCTGGCTGCACTTTATGTCTTTCTGTCCTTCAGAGACAATGGTGTGAATCTGCTCTCAGAAGAACAACTGACATTGCAGGAAGATGAATTCCTCCTCCTCTACCAGAGTGCTGTGGACAAGGCCTTGCAGAGTGAGAACGGACACCTGGACATGTTCCTCCGCTTCCTCCTGGGTTTCTCTCTGGAGACCAATCAGATTCTCCTTCAAGGTCTGCTGGGACAGACAGCAACTAGCTCATGGACCAATCATGGAATAGTGTCGTACATCAAGGAGAAGATAAGTGGAGATCTCTCTCCAGAGAGAAGCATCAATCTGTTCCACTGTCTGAATGAGCTGAATGACCATTCTCTAGTGGAGGAGATTCAACAGTACCTGACATCAGGAAGTCCCTCCAAAGAATCTCTCTCCCCTGCTCAGTGGTCAGCTCTGGTCTTCATCTTACTGTCCTCAGAAGAGAGGCTGGACGTGTTTGACCTAAAGAAATACTCTGCTTCAGAGGAGGGTCTTCTGAGGATGCTGCCAGTGGTGAAAGCCTCTAAAACATCTCTGTAGGTTCACTAAAACATCATATGCATAAACCAATATGTATTAATGACATGCAAAACACAACAAACCCTACAGTGTTAATGCTACAAACTATTCAATAATTTGCCTTTTATACCCAATCCATAATTAACGTAAAAGTAAAACATTAATATATATATATATTTTTTTTTATAATAGCTACTAATATGTCCCTGCTTATTTTGTATAAAGGTTGAATGACTGTAAGCTGTCAGAGAGATGCTGTGAAGCTCTGTCTTCAGTTCTCAGTGCCAACTCTTGTCTGAGAGAGGTGGACCTGAGTGGTAATGATCTGCAGGATACAGGAGTGAAGCTGCTCTCTGTTGGACTGGGAAGTCCACACTGTACACTGGAAACTCTCAGGTCAGTTTAATTTATAGGGAACAATTTTAATCAATACACAGGTCTTATTTTGCAAACCTGCACCCGCCCGTAGGCCTACCCGCGAATTACATTCCGCACCCGACCAGACCCGCTATAAATTGATAGACACCCGACCCGCACCCGAAGGAAAATTAGACACAATATTATATAAAACAGCAACAATCAATTTCTCCTCCTGCGGAGTGTTTCACTCTCGACTGCAGGGGGTGAACGCTGATTGGCTGCTATGTTACGTCCCTCAGGGAGTGTACGCTGATTGGCATTGTGGGAGTTGTCGTCAAAATCCACAAGCTCCAAATAGTCACCGTCTGTCAAATGCTCCTTTAACGCTGTCTAAATATATCAGCTCATAACGCTGCACCTGTTTGGATCAGATTAATCACAAGTATCATTGGAAATGTTCCACCTTGCTGTTAAGGTGGATATTATAGTACATTCATATGCTTGCCGTATTTCAATTATAAATAAACATAAACAAAATACGATAATAGTGTCCCCCAGCGGTGGTAGTAAATGAATAAATTCTATATATAATTTTCAAAGAAACAACTTTTTGTTCCCATGACAATTAGGTGTAGGCTAGGTTATATTAGTTTGTTAATGATGGTACAAGGTGTATATTGTGTTCTTATGCTATGGTGAAGTTAAGAGTTGTTTACTTAACTTTAATATCTGCCTCTTCTTAAAACTTTTAAGGGGTCTTTTTAGGGGAAATTTTATGGCACGTTTTATCTTGGATTTCTACATATTCTACATTAGTACTATTAACATTCAAAGATATACGTTTTTACTTGCCCTTTTATTTATTACGAAAAAGTTAAATACTTCTGTTATTCTTAACACAATTCTGGTTTTGGCCAGATAACATAATTTTTAGTTTGGGATAATCCTTTAGTCTTCCAAACCAACATATTTGAATAGTTCATTAAGAAAACTATATAAACCACGGAAATGCAGAACTCAACTCATTATTTGTTCCTTTCTAAAGCAGCTTTCTAAAGCTGTTGAATCCCTTTAAACAAATGTGTTATCATTTTAATAAGGCAAAACACATAGCATGGCTGCATGGATCATACCAGTGACTTTCAAGTCCATTCATCTGCCTGGGTCCGGCTCAGTTATAGCAGAGAGAGACAGAATGTAAAAAAGTATCCAAAGACTAGTTGCCCCTCATTTAAACATAAAAATAGTCACTACAGCCGAAGATCTTTTGGTTATTTTCATATTTGGGGCCAGCCCTACACAGTTCCTGACATGTTTCTGTTTATTTTGTGTGAAGGCTGAATGACTGTAAGCTGTCAGAGAGATGTTGTGAAGCTCTGGCCTCAGTTCTCAGCTCCAGCTCCTCTAGTCTGAAAGTGCTGGACCTGAGTTCCAATGATCTTCAGGATTCAGGAGTGAAGCTGCTCTCTGTTGGACTGGGAAGTCCACACTGTACACTGGAAACTCTCAGGTCAGTTTAATTTATAGGGAACAATTTGTGACTTTTTAACCTGGAGCCTATTTTCAGATCATTTTCAATAAAACTGAATTGTATATAATAAAACATTGAATATAAATCGGATCTTATTAGTGGCAAAAACAAGCACTTAAAGAGGATGTTTAATTACAGGGCTCTATGGCTCCAAATGATTACATTGCAGCCTGTTTTGGTAGATTACGGCTACATATACTCAATACTAATTCCATTTCCAAAGTGTTGTTGCATTTGTACCTTGACATAACATCTTAAAAAAACCTTTAATATCCAAACACCGCCAGATTTAATATGAGAAGACATTTAACAGATTCACATCCATAAAAGTTCAAATTTACACCGTAAATATATAATTTTTATAGTGTGTGCGTGTGTGTATCTTTGTAGGTTGTCTGGTTGCCTGGTCACACAGGAAGGCTGTGCTTCTCTGGCCTCAGCTCTGCACTCCAACCCCAACTATCTGAGAGAGCTGGACCTGAGCTACAATTACCCAGGAGACTCAGGAGTTATGCTGCTCTCTGCCGGACAAGAGGATCCACGCTGTAGTCTGGAGACTCTCAGGTACATAGAGCACAGCTCACAGCTTAGCGACAAAGTCTCCTACAAGGGATTCAACCACCTGCTAGATGAAGTGCTTTAAAAATGTTAATGTGTCTCATGTTGTTTAGAAAGTGATGATACTGCAGATTATGAATTAAAATGTTTCAATGTTTAAAGACAACAAGCTGCTTTCACTATTTACCCCCTAGTGTGGAGCACGGTGGAGCCTGGAGGCTGAAATCAGCTCTGAAGAAATGTAAGTGTCTGTTTAGTTTGATTCATCACAACACGCATGCATCACAACATGCATGCATATTTAGATTGAAAGCCCATCAACACGACATTCGGTGATGTCCGTTCATTCAAATCCCGCTATTTATATTATTTTTTGTAAGTATTACTAAGTATTACTATATTTTGTATTACTATATTATTGTGGTCCTTTATTATTACTACAAATATTACATAAGCCAATACGTAAGGGATAATGTATAGAACACCGGTCATTATCGGGAAATAATTCCAGACAGGGCGAACAGGACTACGAAACGAGGGATTATGAAACACGTGACTTTCCTTGACAGCGGTCATTATATGCATAGCAACGGTCATTATTGAAAAATAATTGACCACCGGAAGTTGGGAAGACCCATGCTAGTGGACGGAGCATTCCACAGCGTGGAATAAATCATAATAATCGTGATACTGCTAACACTATCAACCATAGTAATTATGTGTATTTTATATTCAGAACATGATATACAATTGTACCATTATTCTTGTTGCTGTTATTATCATTATTATTCATTAAAAAAAATCACTTATATACAGTATCACTTACTCCAGATATTGTAGTTTGGCTTTTTGAAGCGCTGTTCCAATAAACATGTTTTTGAAGCAATTAGAAATTGGTTTGAAATTAAATGCATGGTGGGAAAGGTCTATAATGGCGCAGCGTACTTGTACATTGTTCAGGGTAAAACAAAGGACTTATGCTGTTGATTCCAATAAGAATAATACAACCATTTGCTTTGTGATGAAGGTGTAAACACTAAACATATACAGATCACTTCAACATTATTTAAATGGCTCATATTCGATTGAACTATCCTCACCCTTTTTATTTCCTTGTGTTCTCAAAGCCTTATCCTGTCTTGTTCTCCCGTTCAGATGCCTGTGAACTCACACTGGACCCAAACACAGCCAACGTAAACCTCTCCCTGTCTGAGGGCAACACAAAGGTGACAGTGGTTGAAGAAAAACAGTCATATCCTGATCACCCAGAGAGATTTGACTTCTTTAAACAGGTGTTGTGTAGAGAGGGTCTTACTGGCCGTTGTTACTGGGAGATAGAGAGGGAAGGAGATATTGGCACAGGAGTGACATACAAAGGACTCCCAAGGCTAGGATATGGTGGTGATAGCGCATTTGGATGGAACAGCAAGTCCTGGCGTCTTGATTGTCGTGAAGATGGTTACACTGCCTGGTACAATGGTATTAGAACAGAACTACGTCTCCCCCCCCCTGGCTCCAACAAAGTAGGGGTATATCTGGATTGGTCTGCTGGTACTCTGTCCTTCTACAGAGTGTCCCCAGGTATTGAAGGGTCCTCAGACACACTGACACACATCTACACCTTCCATGCCACATTCACCGAGGGACTCCACCCTGGGTTTAGGTTATGGAGTTATGGGGCCAGATTCACAAAACTATCTTAAAAAGCAAGTGAACCTGCCACTCTTTTTCTGGTGTTTTTCCATTTGCACTTTGGGCCGTGCCGAGTCAGTACTCGACTTGTTTTTCCACTAGAAGTTTAAACAAGCCGAGTCACACCCGAGGAGCACCGTCTCCAAGGACTGGCCGAAGCGTGCCTGAACAGCCTCCAAGCGGGCCGCGGTGATGTCAGCCCTGGTTGCTGTTGGGAGCGAGACGGTCTCTCAAATTGTAGGATATAGATCTATTAAAAAATGTAATAAACTGCGTTCTTGTGTATGAGATGCATCACCATGCAAAGGTATGGCTAGATTCTCCACAGCTTGCTTCTTAATTATTTATTTGTTTTTAGAACTATATATAAGCCTAATTAAAAAGGGTAGGCCTAATGAAGATTTATATAGTAGTTTGAAGATTTTCTCTCGCAAAAACAATTAGCTTGTTGACAAGTGTTGTGGAAGACAGCTTTTTTCAGATTAGTCTTGGTCTAAAGACCTGACATTGGACAATATTTCACACTGTGAGATCGCTGATATCAATGTGTATACTGGCCAGGCCAGTATAGTGTAATGATAAAACACATTTTAGTACCATCGTTCTAGCATTTCGTATTATAATGAGCGAGAAAATTAAGTGTGTTTGTTTGCAATAACCAATTATCTGTGCTATCTGTACTATACATTTGGAATTAATGTATGTTTACACTTGGATCTACATGCATTGCATTGTGTTGTTTTAATAGCAGCTATCTTTGCTCTGAACAAGTCAACTTGGAGAGTTTAAATGTTGAATATACTAAAGGGCTTTTTATTTTGACACGTTTTGATTTGATAAGACTTACATGGAACCTGATTTAAAAGAGATTGAATACTGAATATGATTGATATTCATATTGTGAATGACTTCAAACTGTATATTCATTCCCTGTGTTTAGTTGGGAACACCACGAAAGCGGAACATGTTCAGTTATTAAAGATATGTGCACACCTGTTTATGATTACCAATAACTTGTATTATTTTAGAATTGTTTATTGTGTACATGTAAGGGACAAGTTATTCTGGGGTGTGTTTCCCAAAACAGTCAGCGTGTTAGCATTTTACCAACATATTCAGGGCTCCAGACTGCGACCAAATGCTCGCATTTTGCGATCAAAATGTGAGAGTGTGCGACTGAATTTTACATCTGCTCGCGCATGTGCGACCAGTAAACGTGTCCTTTTTAATTAACGTGGAACGGTCGCGTCAATGAATCCGGAATCTGTAGCAGGCCAATGAGTGTGAGGAGGAGAGGGAACAGCCCCTGTGAGTGGCTGATGTGTGGAGGGGGCGGGGCCCTATCCAGCGCGTGTAAACATCTGTGAGAAGGAGAACGGTTTCACGACCCACTACGTGCGTTTGAACAATGAGCGAACTATTGACTGGTTCCTCCGACCTGCGGCTAGTGGTCCAGTGCCAGTCTCTGCACCGCCCGGACCCCCTCAATACTTAACACCGCATCCGACCCGTGTTCCGACGGTAGTGCGAATTACACTCCACACCCGACCAGACCCGCTGTGAATTGATTGAAAACCCGACCCGCACCCGAAGGAAAATTAGACACATTAGATTAGAACGCCAGGGAATGACACTATGTGGTGTTTGGCGTGGTGCTCCACTGTTGACTCCTGAATAACATCCAGCACTGGAGAAGTCTCGCTCTCGATCGCAAAACCTGCGACCGACCTGCGGTGTTAATGTAATGTTAATGTACCCGCGGTGTCCGACACGCTATTTATTCACCTAAATTGTGCGGGTCACCCGTCAGGTACCCGAACCCGTTCAGGACTCTGCTTCAGATGCCGTAAAGGGCTTTTCGCACGGGAGGCGTTTGTCGCGCCTGCTAATGCATCTCCGTGGAGAGGCGACGGGCGCACTCCCGCGAAACGGGCGCGCTTCTGTGCTCGTCGAGCGCGCGCATACGCGGACACCGTTGGGATAGATGAAATGTGACATAATAAGCAATAAAATGTGACTGAATTTGAAACAGTACATTGTAATTTCTGCATCTATTATCAAAATATGTATTAGTAATACATTGAAAATGTGTAGAAATGGAAATATTTGGTTGGTATGTCGATTAATGGTGTGTGCACCTAAAATTTTTGTTTGCGCCCCTAAAATTTTCAGTAAGGGGCCACAGTGCTCCTGGTGAAAAAAGTTAGTCTGGAGCCCTGCGACCACTGTATTGCTGCACATGCCCCTACACGCCTCTACTGTATTGCTGCACACGCCCCTACAAAGTGCGATAATTCCTGGAACTATACCCGATTTCAAACACAAAATGTATACTTTTAAAGAAACCAATACTGTTATCTGAAACATGGAGTGGCTTCTGTGATCTAAACTAACAGATTCTGCAAAAAAACAAAAATCACTAATTTTGAGAAAATTGATTCTTTAATTTCTGCGAATGTTGTCCTCGCGACTTGTGTCCCTGGATTCAGTGACCCGTCACATTTTAGAGTCAGGCCTCTGTTTCTATTTGAGGAAAACGGACTACCAGTCGAATGAATAAAAACGAGATTTTGTGTCTACCGAGAGCGTCAAGCGAGTGCGGGAGTCAGGAGCGAGGTCATTGACATGACCAAGCTACCATAGCTATGGCTTGGATTCGTTAGCAAACATCGCCCCCCTGTGGTACTGCCATGTTACTATCAAAAGCATAATGTTGAGGCCTGCCCAGAAGATCGCAAGTTTGCAGGAGCTTTTGACTTTGATCAATCTAACCGCCTAATATATTTCTCATCATTTTGTTATTTTGTATTTCTAAAATGCATTCCATATTCCTTCAGGAGTGCAGGTCTCTTGCATTTTGATTCGTAACGTTATAGCGATATTTTAAGTGCTCTGGTGGCTTTCTAATGAGCTAAACAGTCTTTTCTATATATTTTTGCATTCAATTAGACATTTAAAAACGTTGGTTCTAATAAGAGCCCCGGCCTCTATTAGAGACTAGCCTTTATTTGACTCTGTGGACAGCGAGACCCGGCGAATGTTAGAGACCGGCTGCTAATGGAATACAGGCCAGTATTAGAGCATTTACGGTTGGCAATAAATCGGCAAGGGTGTTTAAAGAAACAAGTCCCAAAACACTTACAATTGCTAGGTTTACCCATCCCCTGTATACAACAAAGGTGGCTAGGATAAGACGCTACACAATGCCAAGTAGTATTTTTCGGTGCCAGATGAACAATTAAAATTACCAAAATCAAAAATTCCTTGGTAGTATAGTCACCCTGTTTCCTGAATTGGCAGTGTCCAGCCATACAATGAGGCCAATGTTTTGTCTTGTGCTAAGCGGAAGTTTACCACAGGCGGTAGATGGTATACACACCTGTAGGCCCCGTGGATTCGATGACTTATGTCACGTCTTATGACACAACCTAATTGACTCCTTGCGCCAATGAATGATTCCACATTGAAAACATCATACTACTCTGCATGACCATAGCAACACAGAGAGCGCAGATCAATACAGACCCATGGGGTATCCACCAGACCTTCATTGTGTGTGTGTGTGTGTGTGTGTGTGTGTCTGTGTGTGTGTGTGTGTGTCTGTGTCTGTGTCTGTGTCTGTGTCTGTAGGATATTCGGGGGCCTAGTGTGGGACATCAAGAGGAAACTGCCGTTTTACTGGAGTGACCTGAGGGACGCCCTCAGCCTGCAGTGCCTGGCCTCCGTCCTCTTCCTCTACTGCGCCTGCATGTCTCCCGTCATCACCTTCGGGGGTCTACTAGGAGAGGCCACCAAAAACAACATTGTGAGTGTATTGTGTATGTGTGCGCCCCCATAATAAACACCTGCCACCTGCCAATGGCAGATAGTTTTGGTAATTTAAGGTTAAAACGAGTGCCTGGACGATAGATGTTTACAGTTAATTTAATCAGCGTTCAGAGTTCAGAGCATATTTTTGTAGTAATTAGGATAGATCCAATAGGATAGAAATCTGTACTGACTTAATGTAATTGTACTTTTATTCTGTGTACTCCTGTGGTGTAGCATACTTCCTGATCCAATACCCTCTAGTACTTTTTCTGGCTTCCTGGTTTGATTCAACATCAATAAATGTCCTTCATATATGTGACCAGCCACAGCAAAACGAGCCACAAGTCGCCCCAGAGGCATTTTGAGTTATTTGCAGTTTCTAAAAGTGTAGTTTCTAAGCTTTCCAACAATATCTACCTGAGAGGTAGCAAACCCAATGGTGCACATTTGCATCTCATTTATATAAGCCCTACCCCCTACTGTTAGCCTGCAGGGCAGTAATGGCTCCCATTACAGCTTAGTTTCGATGTGTATATAATTTTAAGTTTTTAATAGAGCGCCATTATGACTATGCCAAACCTATGGGCGGCAGTGTATGGAGAAGGATAAAGCCGTGCAAGCCAATCAGAATCCTCAGAATCAAGTACCACCTTAAATGAGTACCACCTTAACAGCATCCACGATAGCCAAACAGAGTGTAAACACAGGGTGCTCACACAATGGAGCTCATCAAACTGCTAAACGTATTTAAAAAGAAAAAAACATAGTATGTAGTTTTAGGAACATTTATTGTGGAAAGCTGTAATCATACAGCATGAGGTTACAGATAAATAAAATGACCCTAACCCTAAAGTACATTAGCTGCAGAGACTTGAACAAATAAGTAAAGTATTGGGTTTCTTTCCTTTAGTGCAAACCTTCTAAAAGGCACTACACTTAAGTCCTTGGTTCATAAATGCCACCCAAGCAGAGAACAGAAAAAAAATGTGTCTTTTTAAGGAACAGATACTGTACTGTAAATTAGGGATGGGCATGATTAATCGATGATCAATCATATTATTACACATATTATTGTTAGGAATTTTGTTGATCACGTAATATTTTTATCGATCAAAACACATGTGTTCCATGTGTGAGAGCTGTACAGATTTTGTCTTTTAAGCATACGCCTCTTTTTCAATTCTGCCGCAACGCACATTATGGGAATTATTGTTTGATTAGCGGTAACTCGACTAGCAGCACATAGTCGGAACGTCAGGTGAAAATGAGTCGTGGCTCAACATGGAGCAAAGAGGGGACAGAATGTCTATTGGATATTTGGTCAGACGCCCGCATAAAACCTTTGCTGGAAAACATACATAAAAATGCAGATGCATTTAACACATTCCGCATCAGGATGAGGGAGGAGTTGGACCGGTCCGCAGATCAATCTATATCACACTGAATATCCATGATTGTTTACTTTCACCAGTGCTTCCCCCCCCCCCT
>OMLJ01018749.1:1824-21749 GCA_900302595.1 Gadiculus argenteus | reverse complement strand
GTGTCCTGAAGCCTTCAGAGCTGTGGGGATGTGTCACCAATCCCATACCCACCCAGACTCCGGTCTTGAGGAAAGGTCTGTAAATAGCAGGTAGCCCGGGAGCATGTCTTGGTAAGCCTGCATGTACAGGTGGAAATAGCAGAGGGGCAGTGGTCATAGGAAGAAACGGAGGTAAAGGATGCACCTCTGAAGAAAACAAGTGTTAGTTCAGTTTTTTGTTTTTGTTTTGTTTGCTTTAGAATAACTTACCAGTGTATTCAGCCAGAGTTTGTTAGTCGTACTAGGACTAGGTAGCTAGGTAGAGCTGGTTTTAATGTTTGGTGGAAGCTTCTGGCCTTGATGAAGCTAGGCAGCTGGAGATACTGGTGGACTGACTGCCAAGGCTCGCCGGTCACCCCGCTGGGGCCGTCACTCCAGCTGGGGACATGAGGTATTGTTAGAAGTTGTACTGCAGGTTCAAGCGTGCTGTCGCTATTAAGCTTAAGTCTTTGGAAGTTAAGGTTATTTTGGATTTTCTAATGACGTTCCAAATTACAGCAGCAGAGAGAAACCAAACATCAGCCCCTTGAATTGAATTCCCATCGAGGTATTTTTCCTTCTTTTTAGCCAATTGTTATAAACTTTAAAAACTTTTTTATTTGTATGGTATTGAGTCTTTTAAATTTCTTGTTTGTTATGTCTTTCTTAATTATGGACAGGGAAATATCATGCTTGCTTTTAAAAAGAAATGTAAATAATGTATATTTTTCTACACAAAAAGACTAAAAAAGCACTCACTAGTGAATAGCACTTAATGATGGTATTTATATTTTTTAAGAGATTGTATTTATTTTATTGCCATTTTTGTAGGAAATAGAGGTTTACAACAACTAATGCTTGGTCTCTATGTTTTGTATTCTGCTGCCTTTTCAAAGTTGTGTTCTTGTTTTTGTTTTGTTTTTCCCAAATTGATTTTAATTATTTTTGTTGTTTTAATTTGTAGCCTGAATGTTTTCTTTAATTCCAAAGACTGCCGTTGGTCTGTGGCTTGGTTCCATTGAGTGCAGTCCACCAGTAGCTCTCTATCCAAGGCCATTTCGGTCAGGGCTGTGTTTTATTCTTTTCTATTCTAATTCTCTATGTTCCCGTTGTAGATCGCAGCAGGGCAGTTCTGTTAATATGCACTCGAGAGGGAGACTTTAAATTATTGGTCCGTATTAAATAGGTGAATATCTCCTCTCTCCCGCCTTAATGTCAACACCCCAGCGTTACGCTCTGACAACAAGACCAACCTAAACACAATAATGCTTTTCACTGGCTGGACGGGTTACACTGGACAGCAGCTAGGTGGATCTCTAGATCAGTCAGGAGCCAGTCCGTCAGGCCCACATCTGTTCACAACTCAATGGTTTCCTATAGATTGTGGTCCCGTCTGCAGGCCCAGTTTATAATGAAGAGGTGCCTTCATGTTATTGATGCAACGCAAATAAAGAAAAGCATAAGTCATATCTCCAGCCAATTCAAACCACTTTGCACAGTGCATGTACAAGTGAAATAAGTAACTTTGTGTTTTTGCCTTAGTTGTTTAAGGGTATTTTTTTTATTTTCATGTTTCGCTGGAAAAACTAAACCTATTGTTACTCGGCTGCTGATTTATTTTTATTTTGCTATCCTGGAGCCAACATGCCAATGCGGCCAGTGATTGTTCCCCGTTGGATTTGCATATTTACCTGGTTGACCACAGACCATAACTGGAGTTCAGCCAGTGCCCTCATTCCCTCAGAAACATTAAGGTCACAACAATTGCACTTGCAGCAGAAGTGGAGCGTTTCACGTAGAGAAAGTCAAAACCATAACGGTACTTTCTGACCGCTCCATCTCTGCATGTTTGTTGTGATACAGGCACTGAATTACACATAGGACGATGCTTGTTATCCCCCCACGTTTAAGACCAAGCTGTTTATTTCAACCTCAGCCATAGGCCCCCCTGGCAAAGAGGGAAAACTAAACATTGGATGGGTCTTGATGGGGCCTGTGAACATGGAATTGAGGCCCCTAGTGAAGTGCACTTGACTCCCACTCCCCACCCAGTGAAGGCAGGGACCACGTTGTACGTCTAGCAGGCGTGCAGTGAATATCAGCCGGGCTGTGGTCACCCACCGGTCAAGAGCAGTTAACACCAACTCTGACCGGGTGGTGTGAATGTTTTCTGCATCAATATTGTGCTTGCTGGGTTCTGCTGCTAAGATAAAAAAAAAAAAAAAAAACCTGAATGTATTATCCTCCTGAGCAACATCTGAGTTGTGGCGATCCTTCTGTAGACTACATTTGTTCCACGGAGAGAGAAGTTGTGCTATCTGTGAACCATGGCGGTCTGGGAAACTGACATGACCCTGAGGCGGCATCGATGGTTTACGTTTTGTTTCGTTTCATTTAACCACTGGGGATGTACTGATGCAGGCACATCACGATGGCATTTCTACCTACTCGTACCAACCAGTTTTTACTGAATGAGGGAATATGGTCATACGTGCATTGGCGATTAGGGGGTCGCTAATGCTAAGGGCTCCATCTGTCCGTGGGTCTCGCCGAGACCCCGCCACCATGGTCTCCACTTCAAACGCTCGACCAGTAAACCAGTAAATAATAACTAGCGGCTATAGCATCTGTTTCAGTGTTCCTTAATAAGCAGCTATACAGTAAGTCAACAGCCTCTGTTGCATCCTTGACTTCATTTTACCACGCCACACCAGTGGCTCTTCACCCACCTCATCTGTAATTATACTATATATAACAATGATAATATACAAAATCATGCATAGTAATTTCTTGTGCTTTAGTATCTATACAATTATATGGAATGGACAGACAAACTTAGTTACAGTAGCAAATCATCAGATTTATGGTTATTAGCAATGTTTCAATGTACTCTATAATGGTTTTTGTGTTACAGTATACCTGGATGAGACTAACAGTCGTCACTCTTGTATAGTGATATCAGTACCAATTCTCCTGTGTCTGAATGCTCCTTCAACATGAAAAAGGGGGCTTTGCGGATTAAATTTCTTACTTTACTTTTTCTTTTTCCGGAAAGGAACAATATTTATGTGATGAGAAATGTAACTGTTAATGTGGTTGTGTACTTCTTGAGGTCAGCCATTTTTGTTTCCTGATTGTTGTAGTGATTTTTTTTTTTTTGTCTGTTTTTATTGTACATTTTACTTTTAACAGGGATTTTGAGACTGCTTACTTGATGTGTATAAATGGAGTCTGGTTAGTGGAGACCGACCAGTAAACGTATGAAATCCCAACCAAAATGTTGTTTCATTTTGGAAAACCCTTTGTGTCTCCCTTGCTGACTCCTTCCTCCGAAGCTTTGGTTGTACTTATCGTGTACTATTTTTATATATATATATATTTTATATATATATACATATATATATGATAATACCAAGATGATAATGTTGGTTTAAAAAAATACATTTAAGTTATTTATTTTGAGCAACGGTCAACAAGCCAAAATTGTTATTTTTGCAATCGACATTTGGGAGCAGTTGGGCAAGTACTAAACATTTGTTTGTATTTTAACTTGTCAGCCTAGGAGGGGATTTGGTGTCACACAGGAAGTGAAAATTGGATGATACACAGGCTTGGTTTTAATGCCTTGAATATACCTTTGTCTTATCAACTTCCTCCTGCTCATACAGTAATAATAATAATAATATGACGGTCTTGTTTATCAGTGTTCTCTCAATACTCATCACAGAAATGAAGGAAATTACAACAGTAAAAAAAAACTAAAACCACAAATAGGGTTGAATGTAAAATTAGGAAGCAAAGCTGTAAATACATGTAAAAAGAAAAGTTTCTAATCATGTTTATTTTCTATGCACTTTTTTATTTAAGTGATAGTTTAAATAATAAACATGTGTCCTTTACTCTTTACCCCTGGCTCTAGTCTCATTCATATGTTCCTTTTCAAAAATGTTACCACAAAAGTAATTTTATCCCCTTAATTTTGCATTCTATATGTACAGTTCAAAGCAATATGTTCAGCTTTCAACACACCAGCAGGAGATCATGTTTAAAAATGTATTATATACAAATTTGGCCTATCACAGAATGTGACTTAAAGGTTGTGTCAGCGATGTTTGTTGGGTGACGTCTCTTTTGTTGGTATTTGAAGCGAGATCCCAAACAAACAGAGCCAGCTCGCCCCTCCCTTCCGTGTTTCGTGCATCCAGTAAAAACTATCATGAATGCAGTGCAAAACCCCCACAACACCGCCTTGTCTGTGATTGGTTGGAATACTATTTATTTTGTTTTAAGTGGTTGGTAGTACCATTTGTTTTTGTGCACAATCTCGGAACATAGGCTGCCTACAGAGACGCATTTTTTGACAACCTGCTTATGGGGCAGCTAGTCATGAGGAATCATGAGGATCATGAGGAAAGATCAGATGAATGATAATTCATGTTTCAGCCTAGAATCGCTGATACAACCTTTAAGGCTAGTAACAAGCTAATATAATTGCCCAGTGGCTGGGGTATTGTTGGTTCTCTTTTACTGACCAATGTTAAGCAAGCTACTCTTTCTTGACCATAAAGGACAAAAAACATAGTAAGAATAATTGTTGAAGGGTTTAGTGTTCAATAGATGAGACCAGCCAATTACAGAACAGGCCTACAAAGTGCTGATGCCGGCGCTACTAACTGAAAACATGTCTTACTGTCTCAACTCATTTCAATTATCACCGCCTGGCTCCACAGGAGTCCTGTGAAGTATCTGCATAGCCAACATTATTGCAAAACAGCTCTAATAAAACCGAAGGGCCTCATTTCAAAAGACATTGACACTCCACTCCCCCCACCACAGCCTCACCTGGTCACTGTATCCCATACAGAATAAGTGTTTTTTAAGCTGCTAAAAGGGTGCTGGGAGCCCAGTAAATCCAAGCCATATGGAAGGTTCATGTGTGTCGTGGGAATGTGCATGTTGGAGTGAGACAGAGGGCATGGTTCAAATGTGTATGCTTCAAAAACATGCATACATCTATACACATACACACATCCTTACACATTAACACATGCATATAATATATATAATATATAATACATACACACACATTTCCCAATCTGTGTAAAATAAAATCTGGTATAAGTTAATAACAAAGGTACTGTTTTGAGAAATGCACTTAAATTATGTTTAACAACCATTTGAGTTGGGTTTCAGTTCAGCACATCCACTGTGTGTGTGTGTGTGTGTGTGTGTGTGTGTGTGTGTGTAAGGCTGTAAGGCTTTTGTGTAAGAGAGAGCCAGCCAGGCAGACTAAACCTCAGCTGGTGACATAATTACTGACCACAGCCCTGTTCCCTGGGGATGTGATTAACTAAATTCCACAGTCATCTGATGCAATCATGCACATATTGTCAAATAACATCTATTACATCTTATTGTTGTAACTTCCCAAATATGTTTCCCCCGGGCTTACTGTTTACATTACAGTGCATTCCAGTTCACTCCATTATTAACGCTGGCTGAAAAGCACAGAAAATATTCAGTAGGCTCTCCCATTCCCTGTTCTCCACCCTCAGTAAATCATCTCACTCCTGCTATTCTGTTTCTAATTGGATTTCACTGCCGTTTCCTTTCCAGAGTTCCTTACCCTTCTCACTATTTCCTAGCTACACCTCATGGTGGGAAGGACCTCGGCTCGTCTCTGATCTACACAGACGTGAAGGGCAACTTCGCTACAACGGCTTCACTCGCACCATCTGGTAAGTTGCTTTTTCATGATTTTATTTTTATTTTTGTTGAACGAAACCACAAGATGGTAAAACGCTAACAGTGTCTGTGGGCGGAGGACATTCCACACCAGAAGATGAGCCAAGTCTGATAACACTTGTGTCTCCAGTTGTGGGTGCTAGTCAGATATCTCCTAATAGGTGGATTATTCATAACTTTGAAACTAGCTCTGACAGATTTTTCAGAGAAAATAAAATGGGATGATGTAATAGTAGAGTAAAGCCGTAAGCTATAAAATAGTTATTTGTTTTATTAAAACAAATACAATAAAACAAAGTTTGGACCTTGGATACAATGAACTTTGTATTCAAGCCCCAACTTTGTATGTTTTGCCTTTGGAATTAAAGTAATTCTAGTAATATCTATGTTTATAGCCAGTATGTATGTGTTTGTACAACAGTCACACCCCATTAGGTTGCACAGAAGAAAACACATGGTGGCCCATGGTGCAATGTTAAACACGGGGTCCTGCTCTGCTCCCTAATTAAAAACATGAAACAGTGAGTGTATGAACCTCATGGGGAAACAAAGGAGAGGGAGCAGACAGCTGTCTTCCTGGAACGCTGACACAGCGTTAATGTGGCACAGCCACCGCTTCTCCTCTTCTCATTTATTATGGATAGATCTTAAATATATTAAAATGTGGACATGTGAAGTGTAATGTGTAATTTGCAAATGTTGTAGTAAATGTGCATAGTGACTGTTTTAGGCAAATACATATACCGGTATATATATTTATTTTTCTCCCTTTTTTTGCCCTTGTTATGGCTGCTGACTGTCCTGCTCCTTGGCCAGCCCGCCCACACAGACAGAAGATTTCATATTGAATACTGGTTGTAACCATAAACTTTGGCTAGTTTTTGACAGGACACACTATTCAGGCTGTCTTCTGATTCCTTTAGCTGCAGTCTATCAAGTGGTTTTAACTTGGTCTTGCAGAACTTAAAGAATAGTTGCATTTGCTGTAGTATTGACTGAATGGTATTTTTTGCTACTGGCCGAGAATAATATGTTGCATTGCATTAGCTCTTCATGCGCTCTCTTTAATATTCTACATTTCTCAATGTATTTTGTATTTCATGGCAGTTATTCAAGCAATTCAATATACTTCCTTTCTCAAAACAGATTTTGAGAAAGGAAGTATCTTGCATTTAGGGGGGAATACTTTCCTCACCAACATGACTCTTGGTTGGGGAAAAGGATGCAAAAAGTGCACCTGTATTGAATAATATGAGCCCTTCAGAAACCTAATGTAAGAATCCCCCCAGAGTTCTGGGGCTTAAAGTAGCTAAAAATATCATTTTTAATGGTTGATCCCTTCCAGATTACTTTTGATTTGACTTTTGAATATTTCAAAATCAGTGAATCAGTGATTGAAATAAAGCTAGTACAAATGGAGTAGAGCACATATAAGATTCAATTAAACTATAAAAAAACATTTATAATTATAATCTGTCAAAATATATGAAAATGTAATCTCCATCTGATCATATCTTAACAGCATCTAAAAAGCCCCCTGTGAAATATATCTGTCCACAGTTGCTTCCCTGAATATCCCAATGTAAATGTTTGTTGTTGACTCTGTTGTTACTGTCTTTGCTCAGCAGGCTCACTGCGATGACCTCACCCAGGCTACCGGCGCTGCTCCTGCTCTACCTCGTCTGTGGCCTGCAGGTGAGCCTCTCAGACCTCCTGGAGGACAACAAGATCCCCCCCAGCCTGTGCACGGGACACCCCGGTATCCCGGGCTCCTCAGGGGTCCACGGGAGCCCAGGCCCGCCGGGGAGAGACGGGCGAGATGGGAGGGACGCCGCACCGGCGGAGAAGGGAGAGAAGGGAGACAGGGGACAGCAAGGTGAGCCGTGTATTCAGTATCACCAGTATATTAAAAGGTGACATATTATACCATCAGGTGTGAGTGTGATTAGCCGTTACACGCCGTATTGAAAATCGGCCTCTTCTGACATCACAAGTGGGCGTGTCCACGTAGATGTATGACGGATAGATGCGCAACGTTTGTATTCCGTTTGTCGTATTCAATTCATTGATCAGAATTGAATATAATAACATGCACTATCATCACATGCTTTTTTCCCTGACGCTCCAGGGGAGCTGGGCATGAGGGGTCTCACCGGAGACACCGGAGACCGGGGGGAGAAGGGGGAGAGGGGGAAGGAAGGCGAGTGCGCCGTCGCCCCCAAGTCCGCCTTCACCGCCAAACTCTCAGAAACGGTCGCCACGCCACTCAAGGTGGGCGACGCGGTGCGCTTCGACAAGGTGACGCTCAACGAACAGGGCGACTTCAACCAAGAGACGGGCCGCTTCACCTGTAGGATCCCCGGGGTGTACTACTTTGCGGTCCACGCCACGGTGTACCGCGCCAGCCTGCAGTTTGACCTGATGAAAAACGGCCACACCGTGGCGTCCTACTTTCAGTTTTATGGCAACTGGCCCAAGCCTGCCTCGCTGTCGGGTGGCTCAATGCTCCACCTGGTTCCTGGCGACCAGGTGTGGGTCCAGATGTCGTTGGGGGAATACAGCGGCTTCTACTCCAGCAGTAAGACCGACAGCACGTTCACAGGCTTCCTGGTCTACTCTGACTGGAAGAACTCATCTGTATTCGCATAGCAACGCTCCTTCTCCCATTTCACCACACACCTTGTTGCTCCTAGCACAGTCCCAAGACAAACCACTTTTTTTATTTGTTAGTTTGAATGATCAGGCCTGTTATTTGGTGATAATGATAAACAAGCCAATGTTGCTTGAAAGACTCGGGACAGATAAGGTGTGATCAGGTGCTCTGTCTGAGCAGTGATGTTCCCTGCTTCGTTTGAAAGCAACTACTGATTGGTTAACTGATTGAGTTTGGCAGTGGCTTTTAGCCAAGGACTCGTCGTTTATGAAATAACAAAGTTACCGATATACTTTTAATCAGAGATGTATAGTAAGTAGTACTTAAGTACTAAAATGCTGTACTATTTTCTTCTCCTACTTCCACTTTTACTTCACTACATATTTTTGATGAGTTTAATACTTGTATTCTGATAAATTTTTCATGTGCTGAATCGTTACTCTTTACAATTATAAAAGTGTTATCCCATTGATTTCTGTTGGAAGACTCATTGCCCGTTGGCTGGAAACGGAAAGGGAGGGCTGTTTACGTTTGGTTGTAGTCTTTTCGCTTGGTTCTCCGTCTCAACAGTAGGGCTAGAACCGAGAAAGACTACAACAAATGAAATGCGTCAAATACCTGAGACAGGACCAATAGTCAACATTTCAGTGTCAACCACTCTATTTAATCTTAGTCAACCCAGAAAGGGGGCTCAATCTCCCATGTTTGTCACTTTTTGTACACATTTTCTTGGAATACCCCTCTGGCCTTTGGGATGTTTTAGTTGTTTGTTTTTACAAAAACACTGGTAGGCCTATGCCTTTGACAGCTTTAAGACAGCTCTGTATTGTATTCCTGTCCTTGTACTGCTGCTACAGCCAAAGGAATTGTGTGTCCTTCAGTTTAAATATTTGAAATAATAGAAACAAGATGATATTCAAACTTTTGACTGCTCTCTTTACTTTTACTTTTACTTTAAACATAATACAAAACTTGTACTTCTACTTGCAGTAGGACTAGTACATTTTAAAATAAACTACTTGCATAAAACATTTTTAATACTTTAGTACTTCCACTTAAGTATGGTGTTTAAAGAACACTTCAACTTCTAATCAAGTCATGGTGTATTTAACCTTGACTTCCCTAATGGAGCTCATCCATCACCTGCTTACATTGTTTAGGCTGAATGTGAATGTGAAAATGACAACACTGGGCTGATCGGGAGATACAGCGAAGATGATTCTCGTTGGAATATTTTATGGCAAAGTGAAACAATAACCGTATACTTCCTAAAGTACGGAAGCGTAATGCATTCACTTGTGAAAATTGAATGGTTTTAATGGAATAAACATTTTTTTGGATCAATTTCGCATCCGTCCCAAAGCGTCTTCGCTGTAGTTGATAGTGATTAACGTTTTATCAATGGACTGATGCACCACGTGGAGAGCTTCAACAGACCACCGCCACGGTGGTAGCCTCTTGATATTTTCTTTTTGTTTAACTTTCGTTTTAGTTGAGTGACATCAACAACGTGATTGATAAGGTTAGGGTTATGGATGTTAGCGGACAGCAATACATGTAAAAAATCGGGTTTAAGAAGATTGGGATTGAGCAAAATGCTGTTTCTGTTGTCTGTTTATCCAGACCATGTGATGTTTCTATCGTGCGTCACTCACCCGCTCACCGAGATCTGGTTTTCTCTCTATTCCCTTTTTCATTTCGGTGATGATATTAATGCAAGAGGAATGGTGACTCAGAGCTTGGTTACTCTTCAAATTCCAAAACGAGGCATTGAGGCAGACATCTGGCTGTTAAATAGCTCACATGGGTGGAATCGTTTTTTCCTACTATATTATTCCCTCAAACTAAAAACTATAAATAAATAAAATATTTACCTAGGACATAAGAGCAGATGGAAAGAAGTTAATCTTCTATGCCTTGGCATCCTTCGGCTTTTCCATTAGTTCAGGGCCTGTGAGTGTAGTGGCCGAACGGGCCGAGCCGACAGAGAAATCACTCTAGACATAACATCTCGTTGGCGGCGTCTGTCTGGGTAATGGAGGCCAAAGATCCTGTCCATTAACGTTAAATCATCCTCATTCGTTTATGTTAAATCAAGGCAAGATGTTATAGTCAGGACAGCAAAACAACAATGGGGAATTGGAAGCTCTGTGTTTACATACAGCTCCACTAGAGGGCGCCAATGTACCACTGGTCGACAGACTCTTCACCGACTCTAAACTCCTATGGTTATGGCTGAACATCGTCTACAAAACATCCTGTAAGGCCTCACACTCTAGCAGAGCATTCACTTTTCAGATCATTTTGGAAAGATAATTGAATCCAGCAGCTTGTCAGAGATCCCTTTCATTTAATAGGACAATAGCTTAATATACCTCTCAACCCATGTTCTGCTGATGATCTTGTAGAAAACTTTGAAAATGTGAAACATTTTAAAAGTCATAGATGTCATTGCACCTTATATGGTTACAACGATTCGTGGAAAGCAAAAGGCATCCTGGAGAAAAGCCACTTCTGTAACAGCACATAAAATAGAATGCAGGAAGGCTGAACGCATCTGGCGTAAAACAAAACTTAATATTCACCATGACATCTATAAAGAGAGCCTCCGTGCCTACAATTTAGACTTAAAAAGTTCTAGAGTAACATTTTTATGTTCATCATTAAAATTAAAACCAATACTAATAATGCAAAAACCCTATTTGCGACTGTTGACAGACTGACCAATCCCCCAACACAAATTCCACCTGAACTCCATTCCACACAGAAATGCAATGAGTTTGCAGCATTTTATACAGATAAAATTGAAGCCATCAGATGCACCATCAATATCTCCACTTGAAACAAAAATGCTGGACTACCACCCTATTGAGGCAAAAGTAACGTAGCAATGATGAAATGCTTTAATGTCATAGACTCTAAAACTCTTGTGGAAACAGTGACACAACTAAAGCCATCCACCTGTTGCCTTGATTCTTACCTACCAACCTCTTAAAGAATTTTTAACTCTCCCCTCAACCTCTACATTTCACTATTTAAGTAAATTCTTGCTGTAACTTGTTGTTTTCCTCTCACTATTTCAGTCAGTTTTGTCTGTATCACTCTGCTTTATCAATGTATTGATGTTATTATCCAGAAGTGTTCTGAGACCATTTTGATGGTGAGACTGCACTTTCAATGATAAATTGATAATAAATTGATTTGACTGACTAGCAATAGACATATTGCAAATAGATAACAACTCTCTCCAATCAGGCAATTTTCCAAAAGCCTTAAAAACTGCAGTTATTAAACCCCTTTTAAAAAAGCGGAGCCTGGATGCCTCTATAATTATCTACTACAGACCAATATAAAATCTACCCTTCATAAGTAAAATCATTGAGAAAGTTGTCCTTCAGCAATTTAATCACTTCCTGACATTCACTGGTTGCTATGACACCTTCCAGTCAGGATTTCGACCCCTTCATAGCACAGAGACCGCCCTTATTAAAGTATTGTAAGTATTGTAAAGTATTGTAACGACATCCGTCTTAACACAGACTCTGGCAAAATCTCAATACTAATGCTACTAGACCTCAGTGCTGCATTCGACACTGTAGACCATACAATACCTTTGGACAGATTAGAAAACTGGGTGGGGCTTTCAGGCACAGTCTTAAATTGGTTTAGGGCCTACCTACAAAATAGGAACTACTTTGTTTCCATTGGCGACTTTGTATCAGAATCAACCAACGTGACATGTGGAGTCCCACAAGGCTCGATCTTAGGACGCTCTTTATTCAACATCTACATGCTCCCACTAGCTCAAATCATGCTAAATAACAATATTGACCATCTTGCTGATGACATGCAAATCTATGTATCGCTATCACCAAATGACTATCGGCCCATAGATCTGTTGTGCCACTGCATTTACCAAGTCAAAGACTGGATGTGCCAAAATGTCCTTCAACTAAATGAGGACAAATGTATTTGGTGCTAAAACGGAGAGGCTTAAAGTAACCCAACACCTTCACCTGTAATATGTTCAAAAATGTGAACATATTACACCAATTCTTAAATTGTTACATTGGCTCCCTGTATGTCAGATAATTGATTTTAAAATCATGGTGCTAACCTATAAATCCCTACATGGTTTAGCGCCAAAATATTTAACTGATATGCTTCCACTACATAAGCCTTCCAGACCACTAAGATCTTCTGAGACCAATCTGTTAATTATCCCCAGATTAAAGACGAGACATGGGAAAGCAGGATTTAGTTACTATGCAACAAATAGCTGGAATAAACTCCCTGAGGTTTTAAGACTCGCCCCAACTCTGACCACTTTTAAAACAAGACTGAAGACTTCTGTTTGCTTTAGCTTTCTGCTAAATCTTAAATACATTGCAATTTCTAAAATGCTTTTTAACTTTGCCTTTAGTTTCAATCTATTTTTTAACTTTGCTTGTTTTCTTTGATCTATTCTTTTATTTTATTGTATGCCAATGATTCTTATGCTTCAGGCCTACAGATTAACCGTTTATTTGAAGAGCATACAATATGGTCACATCCCTTCATAGTGGGTAAGGGTATTGTGGAATATCGTGCACTGGCAAGCCCGTAGGGGATGCACTCGGACCAGGGCTGGGAGGGGCCCATCGGTCGTGAATGGGCACTCTCCCCGGTTCCACAAAACAAAAGTACAAAAAAAAACGATCCTCATCGTGGTTTTATTATATATCAGAGCACAATATATCACAAATGGTAGTTGGTGGTCCTGTCAATGCAATGCAATGATTGCTTCTGGGAAATATGCATATCAATCAGCCTATGGTGTCAACTGTTTATTATTATTGTGCCTAGAAATGCACAATCTTGATATCCCTTTTCCTCATATTATTTTTCTTCCTACCAAAATGAGAAATGAATGGAGCCTCAACCACAATGACCTATGATTCGGTTCAACCATCATTCGAAAGGTCTTGTTCCACATTGCTGTGCTATTACTTTTCATATTTCTAAACTTTATACTTTCTGGGATATTCTACTTTTGAAATACTATTTTTTACAATGAAAGTCAATGGGAGGACCGCACAGCGTCGTCCGCCAATTCTCTGACACTTACTACTTCAGACTTCGTAACTTGGTCATTTTTTTATCGTTAACCTTCTTTCAAAGGTTTAACAAATCAAGACACTTGTATCTTAAATAATCTGGAAACAGAATTTCGATTACCTTTATACTTTCTTCATAATCACAGTTTATCGGCTTCATTTTCAGTTTGTCTCATTGATTTAGGCTGAGGTTAGAGAGTGGGACGTGCAGCTAGTGTTGCCAGATTGGGCAGTTCACCTCCCAATTCATTACTTTTTACAACTACTACTTTTTTGACTACTTTTAATCACGTTAGGCTGGATAAATGAGCATTAGGCGAATATATTAAATTTTGGCTGGTTTTAAATAGAACTGATTATTATAATTCTTTCTACAAACATCAATCAATACCATACCTTTCATATGGCATATTGTTTGTGCAGCTATAGTACCACTATTACTTCAGCTACTACTACTACTACTTCAGCTACTACTACTACTTCTACTACTACTACTACTACCACTACTACTACAGCTACTACTACTACTTCTTAGCAGATGCCTTTATCCAAAGCGACATGCAAAAATATAATAAAGATCACAGGCATTTTTATGCACAGTAAACCCTTATGCGTGGGATTACATTTTCTCGTTAATCATGTGGCCCTATGGTTATAAATGTTATGCACTTTTTAATTATACCTCTGTACGGTGTAGCGTGTGTATGCGTGTGTGTGCTCGCACAAGTGTGTGTGTAAATCTTGCACCAGGACCCGTGGCAACTACGTTTGGCCATTGATATCGTGGTATAGGCTTTCTTTATATAAAATAACTTTACAGGTTATAGTAATGTAGTGCCTTCATGTTGGTCAGAATGGAACTTGCATACTCAGCATTGCAATTTCAATGTTTTAATTAATTGTTGTTGATATTAGCGTATTCTATGGGTTCAGTTAGACAACTGTGACATTCCATAGAGTCTATGGAAAAAGTAGGCCTATCGTCTACTTTTGGGGAATGGATGGATGGCTGGGGGGGGTTGAACAGTAGCCTATTTCATGGATTAACACCCTCCTCTCTGTGTGAAGGTCAACAACCAGGGGCTATTAAGGTGCTCTCTGACCTAATGGCTATCTTGCCTCTGTCCTCCATCCCTCCCCTCTTCTCCACAGCTCTCTGCTCTCTTCCCCAGTTCTCTGCTCTCTGCCCAGCTCTCTGCCCCAGCTCTCTCCTCGCTGCCCCAGCTCTCTGCTCTCTGCCCCAGCTCTCTCCTCGCTGCCCCAGCTCTCTGCTCTCTGCCCCAGCTCTCTGCTCTCTGCCCCAGCTCACTGCTCTCTGCCCCAGTTCACTGCTCTCTGCCCCAGTTCACTGCTCTCTGCCCCAGCTCTTATCATCCGTTTAACCACTGATCACATTACGCCTTTGTAAAGGAGGCTATCTGGATTATCTTGATAATTGTGACAAACCTCTTAATTAGCATTGTGTCAGCGGTGGATAGGGGCCAATAGCAATTCCCCCCTCTGTATTTCTTCTTTTCTCTTGTCCTTGCTGTCTCTGTGGTAACAGCCTGTTCTTCACACTAAGATTCTGGTCTCCCGTTGCTGTGCGCTCTGCCAGAGGCATGGGTGTAAACTGCAGTGTGTGTCTGACTTTGAGTGATTTATTTAATATATTATGTTCCAATACAATTAATAGTATAATAGTCATAATAATAAGTCACAATTTAAAAAGGTCCATAAGTCAATCCATAAATCAAAGTGTTGTTAGCATCTGTACTGTGTTAAAACAGAGAAGTGCCATATTCAATTGATACATACTAGATCCATACTTATGGATGGATACGTATGGATATTCTTCTTACAACCTGTATACAACCTGTATTTGTATATCTCATCACCATTAGCTGACGTCTTGATGACCAGCTACTCTTTGTGGGGTCAAAGAAAATCTTAGTAATGCACATAAAGTAATTACCTAAACATATAATTATGGTCACATATCATTACAAATAGTAGTAATCTAAATATATAGTAACCCAGTCTGAAACAAAGTGCATCTTTCCACGCTCAACCGCCCCCCCCCCCCTTCCCACACAGCAACAAGGCAGACTGGGGAATACCGATCTAATCTTCTGTGTGAAAATGATGAGTCATAGAACTGTGGTGGGTCGGGGTCCAACAATGGAGAGAATCGTATAACTGAGTGACTGAGTAAGATGAGATGTCAATGATAGATAGAAGTCTGTGGAGAGAAATAAGTTAACATCAACCAAAGTGAAAAATGTGAGGAAAGATAAATAAATTAAAAAAGGGCAGTACTATCAGTGGTGGACTTGAGTTTTGTGTAATTTTCCCACACTGGTTCAAACCGGGACTGATGGGGTTAAAAGAAGGTTAAAGATCGAGTCCCTTGAGTATGAACATCTTTACTCTCTGGGCTTACTGTCATCATACTTCCTCTTCTCTGTTAACACGGTCTTAATGTATCCCTTACATATAAACACTGTAGAGTGGGCTCATGGTGTCAGCAGACATTAAACAAGATCTGAACCCTTGGATCTGTCGTCTCTCTGAGGACAGAGGCTTGCATGGATGTCCTTTATCATGTAGTGTAAATTGGTCTTAGGTTGGACACCCGGATATGCATTGTGTTAGTGATTGAAACCAATCACAGAGTGATGAATTGATACATCAATTTTTATAGTGGTGATGTCATGGCCAATATCCTTGACGAGGAATGGGATATCAACAGACAGTTGCCTTGACATCGCACATCTTTCCTCTTTCTTCACAAGACTAAATGATCAAAATGAGGTTCAGATGCATGCTATTGCAGGCCATGACTCAGAATCCAGGAACATCAACCATAAAACACTGGAGGACCCCTTTATACACACACAATTTTCAAATGAGTCACAGGGGCGATAGATCCAAATTCGAAAATATGTAGCTTTTCCCACTTGTGAGGGAGCGTCATTGCTTGTTTATGTGGGACGGGTATCAAATAAATAAATCCAGATATGGTCAAGTACAGAAAGGGAACAAGCATTCAGAAATGTAAACCAAGCAGAAAGGAATGCAAAATGGATCCTGCAATTTATAATACTTTATAAGTGCTAACTTCCTGAAATCTAAAGATATATATATTTTTAGGTAATGTAGTATATAATATATAATATATATTTAGTTTATATAATCGTTCATGAGAGAAAATGCATTTGATGAGACAATAGCCATCTCTACACAATAGTATTTATTATGAACTCAAATCATCTGAGACATGACAAGACACTTTACAACAATTCAATTACAAACAATACATTCATGAGTTGATGCCACAGACAGTCATGTCAGCTCTCCCAGCAGGCCCACAGGGATACACTGTGGGCTCCATTCCAACACAGAACATTGTCATTTCATGTGAGCAGGGTTGGGGTTAAGAAATACCTGAGAGAAATACAAGTCTCTAGTCAACAACAATTTGGTCCAACTGGAGTTTGAATCCTATCGTTCTCATATAAAAAAAGGGCCATGCAGTCTAAAATCATTACAAAAGTGGTGTTTAGGGGCAGCAGTGGTTTCTTGGTTGGGGTTAATGATAGCATTAGATTTTCATAAAGCATCATATTGTCCATTTATCCTTTCGCGCTATCTCACATAGCCAATTACTAAAAACGTGATTATTTGTCAAATAAGACAGGAAGGCACATGACACCTTTTAATGAATAGAAAAACTAGACCAATATGTTTTTAAGCAAGCAGACCTGTAGTATGGGAAACAGAATTACATGTATGGTCCCTTAACATGAATGAACTAAGCTTTTACTACCTATCAAATGATGGAAGACTGGAACTAGAGGAGCAAATTAAAGGTCGTATTTGGCAACCATAAGTAGCTAATTTCCTCATAGTGAATCCTTTCAAGTGTATAAACAGTTGTTACTAGCTCCTTAGCAAAGCAAGTACAATGTAATTGTGTCCATTGGCACAGTGTCGCAGAGCCATAGCAAAAGGATGTCACTTTCTTGTTTAAATGCAATAAGGCATACTTGTTTCACAGACTTAACAGGGTTATGCAACAAAAATGATATTGTATTGGAATTCTTAGTTAATATTCTGCAACACACTGCTTATCCCAACAGTTTGTCAGAAACCCTTGTTGGTGCTCTTACAGCAAAGTGAGCACAAGCATTAGATGTTATAAACAGTTTAGTATTTGTATCAGCATATAAACACAGTTGCGACCACAACCCAATATCCCAATATCTTCTACAATTCAAACAACCTAAAATGCTTGCAGATATCGCATTGGCCTGTGGTCTTGAAGCAACGACAAAAATCAGTAATCAGTTTGAAAAGAGGAAAACACACTGTTTGAGTGGTCATTGGTATGTGATGGAATGACCTCCCCCGCCGAGGGCCCTCAGAGGTACACGTCCATCGTGGTGAGGATCATGTGTCGACAAAGTGGGCAGTTCTGTCGGTAGAGGGCCTGCCGCAGCAAGATGTCCGTGCAGCCCCTGCACAGACAGAGGTGCCTGCAGGGCAGCAGCAATACCGTCTTGCTACAGTCCTGGCAGATCACACACTTCTTCCGCTCCTCCTGCTCCTTGAGCAGACTCAGCAGGTTCTTGGCATGCGGGAGGCCCTCCTCTTTACCCGCAGCCCGGAGTTGCTTCAGGGGCCGGTCCTTGCTGGAGCTGGGGTAGGCCCGGTCCGGTTGTTCCGGGTCTGGTTGTTCCTGGTAGGGCGCGTCTCCGGCACTCCCATCCGGCGGGTCCCGGTGCTCTTCTCCAGGGTCCCCGTCGCCGGCCACTCTGTTGTCGGTGTTGTTATTGTTGTTCCTCCAAGCTCGCATTCGTAGAGCGAGGCTCAGCCATCTTCCCTGCTGGGACAGCTGCCCCCAGAGCCACCTCTCCTGCAGGTACAGGCGTCTGAGGAGTCTTTGGGCATGCCTTACAGCCCCAGGGACATGTTCGGGTAGTCTCTGCAGGCTCTGAGTTATGGTTTGTGCAGCAGAGTATAGTCTTTGCCCGGTCGGGACTGCATTGATGTAATGGACTGTCTGTCTCCTGACTTGATGGACCAGCTCTGGGTTAAGGTAGACGGTGGTAGCTACAGCGATAGTGATGGTGAGCAAAAGGCCATAGATGTTCATTATGAAGATACTGATGAAGATCTGTGTCAGTGAGACCAGAAAGTCCAGCACCAGTTTGCATGGCGTCCATAGTAAGGTGGAGGTACCGACGAGGCTGCTATAGAGGAATGTGATGAGGGTCAGGGTGAGTTCCACAACCTTCTGTAGTGGACTTGAGACCGTGTGCCAAACACTGACGAGAGCAGAATACATGTTCTGGGTGCCAATAAGCACGTAGTTGACCACCGTGTTAGCAAAATAGACTGTGAGGCTTGCAGCAATACCAAAACATTCCAAAACAAACAGCAATCCCCTGTAGACATACTCTCTTCCACGGATGAAGACGTGCATAGATAAGTAACCCACCATCTTCAGGCTCTCTAGTAGTCCTCCGAGAGCGAGCAGGCAACTTCCGGCCATGTTTACGGTGCCATGGGAGATGAGTGAAGTCGTTTCTGCCATGGATATCATGCAGCACAGAATGCAATTCCAAGATCCAACGAGAAAGTTCCAAAATAATACAGGAAGGTGGTTTATCATCGTGACGACGGCTAAAACAGACCGCACCACAGTGTGGACGATGACAAAGTTTAAGTCCAAAAGGAAATTGATAAAGTCTATGCATTTTACCAAGGAGGAAATGATCAAAGGAAAAATAAGAAAGTTCACCAAAGCCATTGTATCGTCGCTGCAAAACAACTAGCGAGGTCCAGACTGGCTTGGGCGTTAGAAGCAGTCAATGTCTAGTGTTTGGTGGACAGGTGTACTTCACATTATAATGTTGTATGAAAAAGCAAAGAGGTGCAAAGCGGAATCAAAATCGTCGTTTGTAATTACGTGGGAATACAGAGATATCTTTCTGCGTTCTGGTCAGCGAGGAGCAGAACGCTCAACGCACACTTACACAGCGGATGTTTATGTTCAAAAAGGACCGAGAGGTTTCTCTTAATCCCAGGGTTGTGAGTCAATTTGCTCCACTCTCCCGAAAAGGTATCAAACATGATTTTATGCGGCCAATTTTTCAACGAAAACCATTTGCGTAATCCCGACAATAAACACAAAAATCACTAAAAAACTTCCCACTGTTCAGGGTAGGCGCCATACTTCTTTTGACTATTCGGTGGTCAGCTGACCTCACCACTTCCTGGTATATATGCGTGAATTCGGCGCAACCGCATGCGCATACAATCGGACCTAATATTTTTAATATTAGTTGAAACTGTAAAGATTAATTGTAAACTAATTAGAAAATAAAATACAAACTAATTTCACGAATACATGTTTATATAATAATGTA